>PVHY01021670.1:0-23553 GCA_004024945.1 Uropsilus gracilis
ATCAACATTTTACTAGTCATGTTTACCCACAGGCTAGAAAGAACACAGTATGCCTGCAAAACCATTGGGATTAGCCTTTGGGTACAGGAGGAACAACCAAGAGCAGAGGGAGGTAAACTGTGTTGTATTGATGGCCCAAGTTACACACTCAAGAATGAAATGAGGACTATTAACCATGGCAGCTGATTTTGCAATTGAACTTTGTTGGTGACAGAATGCTCCATGAAGATCTTATGGGTAAGAATTTACCCTAGGAACAATAATTTACACAAGGAGCCTAAGCAAGGGGTAACTTTATTTTACATTTTCTGTTTGGGAGAAACGGAGGAAGTTTTGGAGCTGCCTTGCTCAGCTACAGTAGGAGAAAACACTTCCTCATGCAGCATGTGTTCAGAAAAAGGAGGCCAAATCCCAACCAGAGCTGGTGATCTTGATAGGGGATGGACCTCTGCAGTAGGAGTTGACAGTTTTGCTTCGAAAAGAAAAAGGACCTGGGAGCTGTTGAATCTTTTGGGGCTCCCAGCATTCCAGTCTTCAAAGGTCAGGAGCAATATGATGAGCTGCCCTGATGAGGAGGAGGAGGGGAGAGAGAAAAAAAGAGAGAGAGTGCTGGAACCTCATATTGGTTCCATGCTGGCTACAGTAACTGAGAACTGAAGAGAAGGACATAACCTGGCAGTTTCAGACTGAACTGCACTAAGACTTAGGTAAAACCCATGCAGTTCCCCAAGGAGCAGAAGCAGGATTCTTTTTTGTTTGGGACACTTGTGAGGGTGTGGAATATTAGACTCTTACTTTGTCTTCTATTTGTGAATAACCCCCTGTGTTTATCCTTATCAGGAAAGTTTGATCTCTGGGCAACTGCTTGTTGCTTGCAGGCAGAAGAACCCTCACTGACTAAAATAAAAAGGTGTGATATCCTTATCCGATAACAAAAAGACCTAGAAAAACAGTGAGTTTGAATTTTCCTCTGATGGAGGCTTGGTCTCTTTGTTTGGTTAAAGTTAGACACATGGTTCAGCATGTCAGAGAGAATAGAACGACCCCCTGGGGAGTGACCTGCAGATAGGTTGAGACTACTTGCTTAGCTCCCTCCCCCATCTAGTATCAATCTTAGTATTATAATGAGGGTAAAGTTGAAGTAAGTTCAGGGTTCTTTCTAGAGGCACATGCTACCAGGTGGGTTCAATCAGTCTATCCACAGGCTAACAATGGTTTTGCTTTGCAGTCACTGTGTAACTGGAAGACCAGAGTTCAGCCACCAGTCACCACTGAATGCCAATAGAAACAGGATTTAATTTTAAAGGTGTTCTTTAATCAGACAGCCTGCAACCTGGAAGGCAGAAAGGTCAATACCCTAAGAAACTGCCTTAACATGTCATTTCCAGCTAATTTTTCATAGGAAATTGAATAAAGATAATTTGAACTGTGTAAAAAAAAAGGGCACCTGAACTAACTAAAAGAAAAGTTGGTACTAAACGTGGCACTTCCAGGTCCACCCACCCACGTGGTGCAGTTGCTAGACAAATCAAATTAAAGGAAAACAAAACAGGATTTATTTACAAATAAAAGAAAAAAGCAAGAGTCCCTGAAATCACAAGTGGCCTCTTATCTTACCCAGTCCAGTCTCAATCTCTATATCTTAAGTAGAGTTCCACATGTTCCAAGCTCACATGTCTAAAAATGATGCCTTCCTTCCACCCTAAGCCTGAAGCCGGAGTTTTGAACAAAAAACATGTGTGGAAAAGATGAAAGTCCAATTTTCCCAGCAAGCTATATTCTCTCAACTGAGATACAAGTTTTCCAAGTCTCTTCCAGGTTCCAAACATTCCTGAGCTTTTAAACTTTTTCAGCAATGCAGATTTCAAGTCAGCTTATACAGTTCTTGAGCTTTTGCAGCATACCGTCCTCTTCAAGGAAGGTCTAAGTTCAAAGCAAAGGCCCACACTTGCATTCAGTCAAATGCTGTGGTCCGGGTCATTCGGAAAGGAAGACCCTGACTTCTCCCCTTTTCTGCTGGAATTGCGATTCATACCTCTGGGCCAGAGGCTCCAACCATGGCTCATTTTTTGCTGGCACTGGTCCCTATTTTCATCCCCTGTCAGGCTCCTCCCACAGTGCTCCTAACCAGTTTCCCAAGGAAAATGACATTCTTCTATTTTGCTGAATCATGGGTATCAAGTTCAGCAACAAGGCAACCACTGAAATCAGTTGCCTCCAGGGGTGCTTATCATCCTCTTGGACACCTAGCCTCATACTCTCAGAGGATTGAGGCTGGATCTGGATCCCTGAACTCCTCTAGACATGTACTTGGGCTGGAATTTAACTTAGAGCAGACAGGCCATAAACAGTGTGTGTGTGTGTGTGTGTGTGTGTGTGTGTGTGTGTACGCGCTTTAAGTCTATAGCACACATTTTATTGGGCTTAGTATTAAATAATTCATACTTATTCAATATCACTGAATAGAAATAATGTTAATTTTAAAAAGTAGCAAGTCTTTCCAACAATGTCAAAATCTTCCTAATGACTGCATCCTAAAGAAATGGGATAACCAAACTGAAGATAGATTTATCTCAACCAGCTCTTAAGATCATGTTTTTCTACTTAAAAAGCAAGGGCTCATAATTTAGTAATTACTATGTTTCTTGGATTCTGTTCTCAAACATCACAAAAAGATATTTAACAAAAGAAAACAAAGCATCTGGTATCAGCAGTCTTCTTAAAAACCTTTAAGTTGCTTTCACAGTAGCAATACAAACATTTGCATTCCCATTTGATAGATTCCCTCATTTATTTTGAGTAGGATGCGCTCCACATCTTGTTTTTCACTCTTGCTTCATATCACAGTAGTTTAATTAAACCATCAGAAAAGTATTGACTTTATTGACTTACTAGACAGAATTCATTACGAATTCTTCCAAGAAACCAACATAATCTCAATACAAATTTTGATGACTAGTACAGTACTTGTGGGTACTGAGGACATGTTTGAAGGGGTCTTTGCAGACCTTCCAGATTGGATCCAACAGTCTGAATTGTTAATAGTGAGCAGCACCCTGCATGTTTTTTAAGAAAAAAGCACTTGCATAGATAACAAGCCGGCAGTCTACAGAAAAGGGGCTGTGCTGCTTAAAAGTTAAGGTTAGTTTTATACACGCTTTTACTAGAATTTTCCACAAGGATTTTGTTTTAATTTTTTTTTCTTTGCTCTTTTTCACTTTTTGTTCCCATGTATTTTAGCTTCAGCATTTTTGCAGCAACCATTTAAGTTACTTGTTTGTCGTTTCCTCCCCTATCTCAGGTCTGTGGCTTTGAGAAGCTAGCAGCCTCCTTTCCTGTTCTGAGGTCCCATCAGATACCTTATTTTCTAATAGAATAGCAGGTGTGTTGAAAATTTGCCATTAACAGGTACATTTTATAACAAACACATACACATAAACCTATAAAAACATAGCAACACCCATAAATTACCTTCACAATTTCCAATGACTTTAAATATAAAATCAACTTTACCATGCATACCAGACAATCTAAGAGCTGAAAATTAGAAACATTTTAATAGAACTCCTATTAAGAACCTTTTTTTCCACTTTGTGTTATGATGGCAAGAAAAAACAAATTTATGAGCAATTTTAAATATTTTTTTCTTCATATTATGTTTATTGAGGAAAAGTAGTCATGCAATAAAAAATAGTATATCTGTTTTGGAAATTATAGTTTTAAAGTTCTATTAATGTGTATTTTTACAACCTGCCTACGTCAATGCCCAATAATCCTCTACCATGTTCTATTAGGACCCTTTCTTTCCCACTTACACCCCACTACCTTCTCTCTCTGGTTGCTTCAGTTTTGTAGTAAGATGTTAAGAGTTTATTATTTTTTTTATTGACCTTTGTTATGTTTGTCTATATTCCACATATAAGTGAGACTAGCTGGTATTTGTCTTTTCTTTTTCTGAATTATTTCACTTAGCATAATCCCCTCCAATTTCATTCATGTTGTTGCAAGTGGTAGGTGTTTATCCTTTTTAATAGCTGAATAACATTCCATTCACATACATACAGATCATATATTTCTGACCCAATATTCTATCTTAAGAAGGTGTCCTAAAAGGTACTAAGGACCTTTTCATAACATACCTATTGTAAATAAGATTGCAATGAACATCAAAATACATATAGTCCTTATTTATGTTTTGTATTCTTCATATATATATATGTATGTATGTATATATATTTAGGTATGAAATTGCTGCGTCATATTGTAGATATAGTTTTAAAATTTTGAGAAAACTCCATGCTGTTTTCCATAGTGTCTGGACCAGTTCACATTTCCACTAACAGTGCTAAGGGTCCCTTTTTTGCCACATCTTTACCATTTATTGTTTGTGGTCTTTTTTTATGGGGACCTTTCTCATTGGTTTAAGTTGTCTTATTGTGGTTTTATTTTGCATATATAATGGTAAGTGATGATGAAGATTTTTTCATGTGCCTGGTGTTCATCTGTATGTCTTCTTTGGAGAAGTGTCTATTAAGATCTGCCTATTTCTTTTTGTTTAATTAAATGAGTTCTTTACATATTTTGGATATCAATCCTTTGTCAGATGTATGGTTAGAAAATGTATTCGCTTGTTCAGATGGATGTCTTTTTGTTTTATTGAAATTTTGTTT
Organism: Uropsilus gracilis; assembly: GCA_004024945.1. NCBI lineage: Eukaryota > Metazoa > Chordata > Mammalia > Eulipotyphla > Talpidae > Uropsilus > Uropsilus gracilis. The sequence continues at coordinate 4,671 of PVHY01021670.1, forward strand.
GTTTTCTGTAGAGAAGAATTTTAATTTGCTGTAATCCCATTTATTTATATTTGCTTTTGCTTTTCTTATCATGGGAGACTAATCTCCAGAAATGTTTCTGAAGCCAATGTTGTATTTAAATTCTTTTTCAATGGGATTTTATCATTACCAGGTTTTAATGCATTTTGAGTTAGTTTTTATGTAAAGTGAGATGGCAATCTAGTTTCATTCTTTTCATGTGGTTGTCCAATTTTTCCAAATGATTTGTTGAGGAGACTCTCCTTTCTCTGGATCTCTTTAGACTCTTTCTCATACATTAACTGTCTATATATGTAAGGGCTTATTTCTGGGCTTTCAATTCTGTTCCATTAGTTTCTGTGTTTTGTTTCAGTGAATACTGTTTTAATTATTATAGCTCTGTAACACAATTTGAAATCCGGGAGTGTGATATTGCCACTTTGTGTGTGTGTGTGTATTGTTTTGGCTACTCGGGGTATTTTGTGGTTCTTTACGAATTTCAGTAAAGTTTGTTCTATTTCTTTGAAAAATGCCCTTGGAGTCTTGCTAATGATAGCATTAAATTTATATATTGGTCTGGGTAAACTGGCCATTGTAACAATGTTTGTTTTTCCAATCCATGAGGAATACCTTTCCATTTTCTGTGTCTTCTTCTATTTCTTTTAATAATATCTTATTGTTTTTATAATGTTGCTTCACCTACTTTGTTAAGTAGTAGTCTGTATGAACAATTTTGTTGCTCAGACAATGTATAATGGTTTACAATTTATATCACAATTTGAATAGGAATTCAACAAATGGACAAATCCAGAAAACTGTTTATATAAATTCTCTCCAGTCAACTTATATATGAAGAAGGATCCTGTTGTTTTAACTAAAACTGCAAATCATTTCTGATATGTCTGTGACAGGAACATAATGATTTGGCCAGTCTGTCCTTTGCCTCTGACTATTCATGTGGGTCAGTTCATGGTTATCACTGGGTTGGGAAGACTACCTGATACTCTGATGAGTATGCTGACAAAAAAAAATCAGTGTTCTTCTTTGTAGTAAAGTTGGATGGAAGTGGAGCTTAGTGTTTTGTAATTATAGAGTGCTCTAGTGTCAGGTTGCTTTATGAGTTGAAAATAAAGTGCAAATGTTTGCATTTAAGTTTTCAATGTTTTGTCTTTGTGGGTGTCTCTTAAACCTAGTCCACTGTATAGCACAAGACAGTGTGTAAAAGATATCAGATGTCTAGTTTCATTCTAAAGCTAAGAATAATGACTAGATAAAAAGAGAATGAATTCATATTAAATGTAACATTGATGTGTTCTTTACTTTTTCCAAAGACAAATGTAAATGCTTCAAAGATAACACTAAATATCAAGCAAACAACAGATGAAGCCCACTTGAAAGAAAACTTGAGCCTTTATCAATATATGAAAAGAAGTGGTGATTTATCCTTCTTCAATCTCTAGAAATCAGAATCATAAAGATTTGACTAAAAATCTTGGTATCTGCAATATTAAACATATAACATTTTTAGTCTCTGGACAGATAATTTTGAAGTTTTCTGATGCTGCTACACATTTTAAAATCCTTAAGGAACCAAAGGCAGATTTTTGTTCAATAGTGCATAAACACACAGATATTCAGATAAGCAAATTTACAAAAATGTAATATTATAGCAATCTATTTATATGATAAACAAGAGAGCCCAACTATGTAGAATTTAGTCACCAGATGGTGGCAGTCAAGAAAAACAAGACATTTCTCAAGTGGGATAGTTTCATAGCTTATTTTAGATATAGCATTTCAGCATTACTTATGAAGTAACTTACAGTTACTATAGTACTTATAAAGTAATTTTATTTAATATTACTTTATAAATACCAGTTAGAGGTAGTTTCTAATGGTTTTATCAAAATATTATATCCTATTATGCTAGGAAAACACCTTGTTTCCCAAGCAAGACAGTAATTCTATTTCATCAGAGACCACCCACCATTTTATCAGTGGGACATAGTATTGTACCTGTACATATAGTAGGTATTTAATATATACTTGTTTTGAAATTGGGTCCAAAAAGTGCAAAAGCATCTAACCAACAAACAGGTCCGCATCACTCTCGTGGAGCAATTGACAGTCAAATGCAATTTAAATAACAGGGTTTTATTAACAAGGGAAATTAACCAGGAAAATGAAAAGACTTCAAAGCCACAAGTTGCCAATTATTTCACCCCAAGTATTGTTTAGTCCAAAAGTCCTAAACACATGTCCAAGATGGTGCTCCTCCAAACTTGCAGGCACCCTGCAATGTCCAGTCCTTCTCCAGCATCTTCACTTGTTCTCTAGTGTTATGAGCTGCTCCACTTTCCAAGGCTCTTCAAATTTCTTTGCCAATTGCCAATGCACAAGTCAGCTTTCCAAATCCCTGGCCATCTCCAAGTACCATCTCACTATGCTACTTTGCAGTGGTGCCATACTGTCCACATTGGCTATTCTTCTGGAGGCCACCATGGCTCCTTGCCACCTCCAGCTCACTCTTCCAGGGAGCTTACCCTGGGCAGGCCACATGGACCTGTTCTCTCAGTCCACCATTCTATCTCATTTATTCCCCCTTCCCCCGGGCCCCCCTTTCATTTTATCTGCCTTTTGGCACCTTTTGCTTCTTCATAGACTCTGCCCACCTGGATACTCTGACACCAATACAATTTTAACTGCATCACTCACAACCCTTTATCAGTTTTTACTTTAGTTTCACATGGATTTAAATTTTTTCCAAATGCTTAAAACACAGAAAAGTACAGAGTATAACAGAATGTATTCCTAGGTACCCAGTACTCAGAACAAACATATCTTATATTTTATCTGTGGGTTTTTAAAAGATATGTTTGTTGAATGAATAAGTGCAAAAGAGATACAAGATTAACTTTTTGTCACTTTACAATCTTATGCAGTGGGGAAACTTAAGGAAATGCTTATAATAGTCTAAAATACAGGAATGCATCTTACTTATTTTGAATTCAGATATTTCCCCAGAATAGCTAGCAAAAACTGTTTCCAACCTAATCAAATTCAATAGATAAGTATTGATAGTCTTTGCCTTTAAGATTTGTTATCCTTAAGATGACACAACTTTAAGAAGTAACAGACTAACTTCAGATAGTATGCATTTCCTGTGTAATAAGAAATTAAAATTAAAATTTTTTCCTATTAATAAAATTTGTGCATATTCATATAGTATTTAAAAATATAGAGCAATAAAATAAGAACAGTATAGAGAAGCAAGTATGTAAATTTGTTAAGTTTCATATTTTTCATCTCCAATGCAAAAGTACAAAAGTACTATAATTTGCTTTATTAATACTGGTCCAAGTTAACTTTTCACTTTTTTATGCTTTCGTTCAGGAGTTGGCAAACTTTCTGGGTAGGCCAGAAATAAAATAGTTTATGCTAAATACCAAAGGATTTAAAAAAAAATTAATTTATGTTCAATACAGTCTAAAATCAAATTAAAAGACAACCAACCATCAGCCCTCCAGTCCTGCTCCCCTTCAGGAGTATGGGGCCTTCATGTGGGAGAGTGTCTTCTGAGTCACATCAGAGGGAACTCTGTCAAGATGGAGACTCGAAAACTGACATCAGTTTTCACCACTCTGTTCACAAGCATATGACATTTATTTTTGTCTAACTACAAAACAGCACTTAAAAAAAAATCAGGATAAATTGCCTGACACCATACAACAACTTGAAGAGTTTGACAGAAATCCTCCACGAAGATGGCCCATCTGTGACATAATATCCATTGAGGACAGAGATACAAGTTTAAACATTTTTTCCCTTTTGTTTGTCCTAATCATCTTTAAAGATTACCTGTAGTTGGAGATCTCTTTACTCCTAGTATATTGGAAATATATGTATGCTTATGATTGGTACTAACTACAGATTGTTATTAATGTTTTATTGTCATTTCTTATAAAATGATTTGAGTACAATTTGTTAATAATTTTTATCTAAACTGAGGGCTAGAAAATTATCTAGAAACCAAACCTCACCCACCACCTATTTTTGTAAATAAATTTCTAGTGGAAAACATCCAGGTAAATTGACCTTTTTTATTGTGTCTAAGAAATTAAAATTAAAATTTTTTCCTATTAATAAAATTTGTGCATATTCATATATTATATAAGTTTCTATATATATTGCTATAATATAGAGTTGAGTATTTGGTACAGACATGGTATGGCCTTCAAAGCATAAACTATTTATTTTCTGGCCTATCCAGAAAAAGTTTGCCAACTCCTGAACAGAAGCATAAAAAAGTGAAGTTAACTTAGACCAGTATCAATAAAACATATTATAGCACTTTTGCATTTGAGATGAAGAATATGAAACTTAACAAATTTACATACCTGCTTCTCTTTACTGTTATTTTATTGCTCTATTTTTTTAAATACCATATGATTAATATGTATAAATTTTATTTAGTATTTAAAAAATCCTTGGAATCAAGAGAAATACCTAAAAGTAAAACAGATCCCAAATAAAGTAATGTTTTTAAGACATCTTATAATGTTCATGTCGCTTATCTCTTAGCACTTTATAGAAGGTCAAAGTAAAAGTGGCTTTTTGTCATTATTGGTGACCTCAAATTTGAACACCTGGCATTTGTTACCCAGTACATTTCCCTAAATGTATATCACTATTGAATATCGCTATTAACTTAGATGGATTTAATTTAAGTACACTTTGAATTTCACCTCAACAGCCAAAGTTTGAGAATGATTTATTAGTACATTCTAGTTTTTACTGTAATGCACATATTTTATAGCTCTTATACTACGTGTATACATATTTTACATTTTACATATATAGTGTTTTACAAAAGTAATAAGGGTGAATTTCAATTTAAAGACAAATTGTTCACTAATTATATCACTGTCTAGTACATATTAGGCATTTAGTGGCTAAAACATTTGTTGGCTAAACAATATATAGCATTTGTTGGCTAAAACATTCTTTACATAACAAATTCAGTTGGGCATGGTATCGCATGCCTGTAATTTGCAGCCTAGGAAGCTGGGGTGGGTACCAGGGATCCCGGTTTGAGTCCCACTCAGGGCAACATTGTTAAAACAGCACACGGGTGATGCAAAGGCAAGAGGTATTTATTTTCTGACTTAAGTCAGGGTCCAGCACTGACCTGGATCACCAACGCAGCGGTTACATCAGGGTGAGTGAGGACCCCGAGGTCCCACGCGGTTCTCTTTTATCCCTTGGCAAGGGGCTTGGGAGTATGTGAACCATTTTGGTTGGCTAGTAAGGGCTTGGGGATACGTGACCTATTTGGGTTGGCTAGTAAGGGGCTAAGAGATAAAGGCCTTACCTGGCTACTGAGGGAATTTGCCATATAAGGGGATGCTGCTGGCCGATGGCCAATGATGCCTTATATGGTTGGCTTCTGGCTGACATGGCCTTTATGCCCATAAAAGGTTGGCTTACCTGCCCCTTTCCATAAAAGCCTAACTTTTTCCCCCAAAAATGGCTGCTTGATATCCGCTAACAAAATGGTTATCATTTGATATTTAACAATATAGTGAGACCTAGTTCCAAAAAATAGCTGGGTTTGGTGGCACGTGCCTATAATCCCAGCTACCTGGGAAGCTGAGGCTGGGGATTGCTTGAGTCCATAGTATCCTGGGCAACGTGACCCTGCGGTTTCCCTGGAAAAAATAGCGAGACCTAATTTCAAAAAATGAAAAATAAAAAATAAATAAATTCATGAAGAGTTTCCACCCACTGATGAATGGCAAAAATATTCCATCCCATATTTGGTCAAATATAATCTAATTACTTTGGCATATTTATGCATCAGTCAGGATTTTAACTTACAGACATCCATGACCACACTGACTAGTTCAGAAAACAGGAATTTAATAAAAAAATGAAAGGTGGATTACTGAATTAAAAATTAAAGGTGGGTCACTTTTGTAATCTGGAGTGCTGGTGTGGTTAAGAAGATATGTTATCGGGGGGGATAGGGACACCCCCGTTTAAATTTTTCCTTCTTATGGGTTTTTCCGCCTGCGCGCAGCAGCTGCTCAGATATCAAACCTTAACAACCAGGATAGACAAGAGATTTATTTACAGATATGAAAAAAAAGACAAACTGAAAGAGTCCACACCCTCACAAATGTTCCAAACAGAATAGAGCCCCACTTCTGCTCCTCAAGGAGCTTTGTGGGGTTTACCTCAGGGCACTTCTGGTTGGAAATGCCAGGACCTTGACTCCCAATCCTGTCCCTCCAGTTGGTACCAGATGAATCCAACCAACACAGGTGGGGCTCAGATGGTTTCCCAAAGTCAGGCCTGTCCAAGTGTCACCGTGGGGCTCCGCACTTCACCCGGGTCACCTCTCCTCCACCTTCACACAGGTCTTGCTCCTCAGAAACCAAGTGCTGGGGAGGTGAGGAAGCTCCAGAGGACCCAGCTGGGTCCTTCTTCTGAGGCCCAAAACCTACGCGCCTAATGCCAATCTCCAGGCTCTCCCTCTCACTCCACTCTCCAAGCTCCTCTCCAAAATTGTATATACCCACACTCCACCTTCCCTCTTTTTATCCTTCTCCCTGCTTCCCATTCACCATCCCACCTTGGTGTGATACCTCCCTCTGCCCTCTGGGCCTGCCTTGACTTCAGGACCCTACATTACATAATCCCAAATCTGCCCAGGTAATCACTTTACTCTAAAAGGAGAAACTGGCCTCAGGCTAGTCTCAGTCTCTGTCCTTTCGATGCAGATGACTACAATGCCCACATTCCTTTCTCAATGAAAGGAACTGGGTTTATCTTTGGGTCCAGGGTTCATCTTTGGGTCCCAGCTTCAGATAGTTCCTGCTATTAGTTGAGTAGTGCTACCATTGAAGGTGGCACAGTTTGGAGATTTAACAAAAGTTGGTTTTCTCACAATCCTGGGTGTTAAAAGTGTGAGATGAAAGTATCCATGGCATTGTGTCCTCATATGACCTCTCTGCTTGGGCTCCTCCCTAGTGTCTCTTTGGTGTTCACATTGCCTCTTCTGAAAAAGGCATCAGTTATGCTAAAGAGCTTATCGTAACTGAACTTATTTTACTTTATTCATCCCCTTAAAGAGCTTGTCTTATATGTAGTCAACATCCATGTGCTACTGGGCATTAGGGCTTCAACATATGATTTATAGGTTTGGTAGAATTCACTATAGAAGCCATCTGGTTGTACACCTATGTTCTTTGGGAGGGTGGTTTCTATTAATCTTTCAATTACAGAACTTGTTGGACTTTTTAAGTTGTTTCTTTCACCTTAGTTCAATCTTTGTTGTTGTATGAGCAGAAGATTTTGTCCATTTTCTTCTGTTATCCAATTTGTATGCAGAGACTTTTATAATGAGTTCTTATGATCCTGTGTACTTAAGCAGTATATGTTGTGATTTCAGTTCTTTCATTTCTGATTCTACTCATTTGGATTTTCTCTCTTTCATACGTAAGCATAGCTAGTGACTTATCAATTTTCTTCTTTTTTTTTTCAAAGTAACAACTATTGGTTTCACTGATTTTTGCACTGTCTATATATTTTTTCATTTATTTCTGCTCTTTTTAAAATTATTTATTGCCTTCTACTGGGTTGTGGGTGTTTTTACTGTTCTTTTTCTTGTTCCTTCAACTGTAGCATTGGATTGGTAAATGGGATTTCTTTCTCTTTTAGATATGAGCCTGTATTGCTGATTTTTCCCATATAATGCTGCTCAGTTCCCAAAAATGATAAAAATAAGAAAAATTCAGCACTAGAAAGGCATACAACTCAATTAATAGAGAGGCCTCAGGTATAAACAGAAAATTCATCAAAGATAATATCCAGAGGTCTAGTAGATGACCTCATGATTTTTCTCATATAATGCTGCTTTTAAAGCATCGTATGTGGTCTAGTAAATTTTCTCTCTTTTTTTTTTTCAGTATCACTTAAAAAAAAAATCTCTTCTTTCATTTGTTTGTTGACCCAAGGGTTATTAAAAAACATACTGTTTAGTCTCCACATATTTTTCCTTGTTCTACAGATTTCTTTCATGGTTAATTTCTAGTTTTGTAGCATTGTGGTCCTTAAAGATGCTTGATATAATTTCTATTTTTGTGTGTTTTCTGAGGCCTGTCTTATGTCCTAGAATATTATTTATGCTTGAAAATGTTCCATGAGCACTGGAGAAGACAGTGTATTCATTGTTTTAGGATGGAATAATCTGTAAATATCCAGTACATTTATCGACTATAATTCCAGTTAAGGTCTTTACTTCTTTGTTAATTTTCTGTCTGGATGGTCTGCTCGTTTGTATCAATGATGTGATGAAGTCTCCAATAATAACTATATTTTTACTGATAAATTGTTTTAGATATGTTAATAGTTGCTTTATATAAGTAGGTGCTCCTATATTTGGAGCATAATTATTAATAAGTATTGTATCTTCTTAGTGAGTTGTTCCCTTGATCACTATACAGTGTGCTTACTGTGGGCTAAACCTACATTTCTTCTATGGGAGGAGATGATGAACACCTTTATACATCTACTAGACCTTTGGATATTGTCTTTGGTGAATTTTCTGTTTATATATGAGGTCTCTATTAATTGAGTTGTTTGCCTTTCTATTGCTGAATTTTGCTTATTTTTACCAATTTTGGGGAACTGAACAGCACAGGTTCTGACTTTGGATAGCTTTCCCTGAGGAAAGACCCAGAAGAACAAGCTGACCCAGGCCACGAACAGCCAGAGCCCACACATCCAATGAATTTAATTGCCCCCAGGAAATCCTACATCTGTTTATATTCCTCTCATACACTGTATTTTGCTTTGTCTGGAAAAACTGTTTGTGAAACTGTTTTCTTGCATATAGCAATTATTTGCCCTTGGAATTAGTAATTGCTTATGTCTTATACTGATAAACTTCTCAATAAAAGTTGTAGGTGAGCAGGAACAGGGCCGAGTAGACCTTAAGAGTCACTGTTCCAGCCTTCCCCACTCTGTACTTTCATCTCCTTTCTGTATTTTCATTTTTTAATGCCTGTGTTAACTTATCTCTGGTGTTCTACTAAGCTTTCCATTGCATACTGTATCTTGGGAATTTATTCCTTGTTGGTTAGATATTGTATAAGATATGATTTTTGTGCACTTGAATGTTTTCTAGTTACCAATCTGGCATCCAGGAAGTGTATTTGTCAGGATTCAATTCAGTTTCAAATGACACAAAATAAGAATTATAAAACTCACTGAAAAATCACAATGATAGGAATAACTAAATGCTCTGTCTTAGGCCTGTTTTCCTAGAAGCAGTGCCTAAAGCAAGTGTTTGTATAGTGACTTCTTCTAGGAGGTGAATTTGGAGGGGAGTCCAAATGGAAAGACAGCAGGAACATAGAGGGAACGGAGCAAGGAAAAAAACCTGGATTTAGCTAGGGCTGGCTGTGACCTGATCCCGGCATGCTGGGTGATGGGGGTTATGGGGAATAAGGTGAAGTTCGGGTGACAAGTACTGGGGCTTGAATAGCACCACACTTATCCCACTGGAGTCAGAATTTTACCTTGAACCTCTCCAAGGGATGAGGCAGGCTCAAATGATCTAGGGCAATTCTGAGAAAGGTTGAGGGATTTGGGGAGACACTGTGAGTCAGTAGCTGTCAATACACCCAGTAATTGGGGAACAGATGTCCAGGCCCACAGAGGGCACCTGGGTGGAGGGCACTCCTATCTACTGCACAGTATTCTGACTAACACAGTAACATGTCAGGGACCTGGTGGGGACAAGGGTAGGCAGTATGTTCAGGTGAAATGGATTTGATTCTCACCCTAGTTACCACATATTTACCACCCTCCAAGATCCTTACCTGAGGAGTGAGTTACTGCACCTGAAGACATTAACTCTTTATTCCCTGAAGGAAGAAATTACAAGTGTATAGAGGATGAACACAAAGCAGCAACAGAGAACTGCAAGAATTGTTGTTTTTAAAAGCCCCTGTAACTTCCTCATGTAGATTTGGGGCTAGGACCGGGAACCTTGAAGGACGTGGACTTTTCAGTGTTTAGTTTCTAACTTTACAACTGAGAAAGAATAAAGAGGAGGGTGACTAGGGATAATTACACCCAGGTTTCTCTCAGCTTTATAATATGTGTATTAAGATGACTACACCTGAAGGGGGAGAGCTTATATTTCCAAAATACTGACAACCATGCAAATCAATGGTAGTATGAAAAAAAATTAAAAATAAAGAAAATTAAATAATATGATTGGTTTAACTTTTAGATAACTGAATGATTGTCAAAATGATATGTTGGTACATATTTTCCAAATGAACCTCATGGTCAAAACAGAATATAATGATTAACATTATTGATATAATATTGTTCTTGAAATAGGTACTAAATCATATCTCAACTGATTTTGAGATTTAACTATGATAGTATTCTAAAATAGATTCCTTGTCAACCTTAAAAATAAAGACTGATTTCTTTCAATCAATATCTAATTAGCATTTTATGTAGTTAAAATTGTGGATGCTTGAGAGATAGCAATCTTCCAAAGATAAAATCTTTGAAAGTTTTAAATTGTTTGTGCTTTAGAGATGATGATTGGAAGAAAATTTATTTTTAAATAAATAACTTCAATTAAAATCATAGTAAGTTTCATGCTGATGAAATCATCATACATAGTTACTTGCAATTTTCTTGTCCATTTTTTCATTTATATTTTTAGGCAAGTGACTACTCTTTCATCTTCAATTTTTTTTAATTTTTATGAACACTATGTTTAATGTTTGGTGATCGAAATTAATGTGTATATATACCTTCCACAATGTTGATTGAATCTGTACTTCCTGGTAAACTTGTTTCTGAACACCCAGCTCATTTGTCAACTAGATGAAAATAAACAAACAAACCCCACACAGCTGTGTTTTTTTAGACATTGTATTGTGCATTTGATTTGTCACCATTTAACCTCTATGTAAATTGTCAAATAAAAATAAATGTAGAGAGAAAAAAGGAACTGGAGTGTTTTTCTTTCTTTAAAAAGAAAAATGCCGATTCTTAGCAACAACATGTTCTAGGAACATGAATTCTTTTCCTTACCAGGAATATGAAGCAAAACAAAACAAAATGCAAATAACAAGCAAAATTTTGGGTAAATGTCAGACATCTTACTAGTGCTTGTAACTGGGTATGAGCCCTCTTTCAGTCCACGTGGTGGTGGATTCAGAAGGAATGTACAATGTACACTGACTATTATATGTGCATGTTTGTAATTTTGACATTCTAACAAAGGGAACACTTTTGACAAAAATAAAAATATTTTAGGGTAGAATTTGCACATTAAATGATGCTGTACAACCCAAACTGGATCGGTATTACTCACACTGGTGACAGTTACATTGGGACGTTAGAGATTGAAATCTAAGGTCAATATATTTGGTATGTTTGTACATTTTATATGTTTTAAAATCAAAGTATCTAAAACTTTATTGTCTCTTACAAAAATATTTTTAGTCCATGATAAGCAGAGAGAAAATAAACCCTCTCTGCGGCCCCAAACATTGTCCACAACAGACGTTACTCTCATGCAGTGCCTCCGTTCTTCCACAAGATGTCACCTTACTTTCAGAGTTGTTTTAACTACTACATGGCCCCCTAGCAGGCCCAAGTTAGCTTTATTTGTTACAGTAGGAGGTTTAGAAAAAAGTTTCACTCTTTAACACTAAAAGCCAACTGATTCTACTTGGTATAGTTCTTTATTCTCAGCAGATGGCAGGTATAATTCCACACAGATGAATCAAGTTCCTGAGAGCCTTTGAGTGACCCCACGTTGTGGTTCTAAAGTCAGTGTAATGAAGCAGATTGTCATAGTGCAGAGGTCTATGCTAAAGAAAGTTGGATGATGGGGTGATTGTTGACCTTCCAGACCAGAGGTTTTAGTATATTTTGTGGCAGTGCATTAGAATCACCTGTGAGAGCTTATTACCAAGGGATTACAGAATTTTTATTCAGTGGATCTAAGGCCTTCCCAGGATGTTTAACATATTCCCAGGAGATCTGGATGCAGCTGGTTCAGAAACCATACTTTGGAGCACTCTGCCTTTTTTTTTTTTTTTTTTTTTTTTTTGAGACTAGGTCTTGCTATTTTTGCTCGTGGAACCGCAGGCTCTCGTTGCCCGGGGTACCACAGACTCAAGCAATCCCCAGCCTCAGCTTCCCAGGTAGCTGGGATTACAGGCACGCGCCACCATGCCCAGCTATTTTTTTGTAACAAAGTCTCCCTACGGGCCCCAGGTGGGACTCCAACCGCGACCCCTAGCCCTGGGCACTTCATAGACTGAAGCTTACAGGCATGAGCCACCGTGCCTGGCGGGACCACTCTTCCTTTTGACACATTGTGCAAGGTGTTGAAGGTAGACCCTGGCTCGTATCTAGGCTGTACCTCTGAGATAACAGTAAGAACAATTTGGGGCATGTAATCTGGCCTTGCCAAGTCTCTATTTCCTTATGTTGAAATGGGGAAGCTGACTCTGGTAGAGGTAGTTGGGCCATCCAAGTGAGGGGTTAGTAGAGCTTGGTCTCAGTGAGAACCTCAATTTTGTAGCACCTGAAACACAAACATTTTGAAAAAACACACACACACACGAACAAAAAATACACACACACACACAAAATTTTTTATATGAAGTTTTTAGAATGTGAAAATAAAAGTGAATTCAAGAATTTAAAAATAGTCAATGTCACAATTGTCAGACAATCCAGTAAAATGTTTTATTTTAATTAGTCAATTACCTGATATCTCTTTGATAGATTCTCTTTTCTGCATTGTAACTCTCGTTTTCCATAATTGCGTCTCAATTTGACAATTATTTTGTCTGTGATTTTCTATACCAAAATTAAAAAGGTAATTTGTTAACAGAATGTAGCAGTCAGTATTTCCTTGGCCAATAAAAGGAAACAGAGTTTGAGGAAAAGGAAAGTAATTTAATTTGTCAACAAATTGAGGACAGCAGATTCGTGTCTGAAAGACCACCATCCTGCTCTTTGGCAGAGAGCAGGGTTGTCCGCAGAGTTACAAGGGAGTGGATAGGGGGCGTAGGCAAGGGTTGGCATTTCCACTCTTTCAACGCAAGCATCTGGAGGTTTTGGTTGATGCCAGCTTGCTTTTGCCATTATTTGATAGTCAGCAATTAGTCAGATGTTTTCCTAGTGATACTTTTTTCCTTTGGATGTAAGAAAACAAAGTTTGTTAACCCTAGAGGGTAAATTAACAAAGGAAATGGGACAGCAGGTATCTGTGACATGGTGTGGTACAAGTACCCCAGTCTGGGTAGTTTCTTTATTGGGTCTAGCAGTTAAAGGATGTAGATTTCTTTCACTTTTTTTTTTTTTAAGCATCTGTAGATGTATCCTGAAAGAAGTTTCTTAAGTGTAAGTCTTGGAGTGTTTTGCCCATATTTTCTTCAGGGAAAACAGACAGACAAGAAAAATTTAAAGCTAACTTTCAACAAAATTGAAGCATGGAGCATGAAATGGGGAGGGGAGTGAAAGCAAGAGTGGGAGTGACACAAAAGACTAAGAGGATGATTCACAGGTGAAAAGGTGGTGGGAGAACCTCAGGGTAGATAATGATGTAAAATAAAACTAATTAAAAAAATAAAGAAAACATATCTAGAATATCTTAATATATTAAGAATTTTCCAACAGCACAATAAAAGAAATAACCAAGAAAAGAAATGTACAGACCTTGGTGTACCACAGGCATACCAGGCAGGGAGGCTAGGCAGCAAGGCTGGGGCTGGGGTGGCGGGGGGTGGGGGGGTGGGGGGTGGGGAGAGTGGGGGAGGCTGGGAGGTTGGAAGGCAGTCTCCCTAGAATCTTCATGCTATCTCTCTGGTCTCCCTCTTCCTCTCTCCCTCTTCCTCTCTCCCACCTCCCTCCCCTCCCCCCCTCTTTCTCTCTCTCCTCCTCTTCTCCTTGAACTCTCCTGCTCTCCTTTCAAGGTAATGCCACCCTTTTATCCTTGCCTCCTAGGCCCAGGTGAACTCACTGACATTATGTGCACACTCACTCAACCAGGCATGTACAATCATGCAGAGGGTACAGCACCACAGGTGCTGATCGTAGAGGCTAATGGTGGAAGGGTAAATACCCTAAGCGTATTCTTGTACCCTAAGGGAGAGATATGTACTTTTGTACATATCAATCTTATTTCTGTAATGATTGATCAACATTTGTTTTTATTATCAATAGAATAAAAAATTTCCTTCAGCTTCACTACTGGTAATGCCATGTAAAGTTTTAGAATCATTATTCTGCTAGGATAAATGTTTATCAATTCTATTCCATATATGAGCTGTAAGATTTTAGAGCATTTTATAGTTTCCTTAGTTGTATCCCAAAACTGTTGTCATAAGAAATGCAGTTAAAAAATATTATTTTGCACATTATATGAAATCATGACTATGTGACTAGTGGGTCCTTCTCATGGCCTTGGAAAGGTCCTGAGACTTAAAATTCATGAAGCTTCTGGCAGAGCTTTCTCTTGCAGAGTCTGTTCCTCCTGTCAGCACACAGCATGCGCCTCAAATATGAAAGTTCAAATGAGCTGAAAATACTGTGTTGAATCATTAGCTTTTGTTAGTATTGGGATATATAGTTAATAGTATCCCAAATATATATATTAAATAAAAATCTTAATATGTATATCTAAATAAATAAAAATACATGTTTTTTGGAAAATGAAGAAGTCACTTTTATTGATACTGGAACATTGGAATATTCAGAATATTAATTTTTAAATTTTATTTAATTTGCATGTAACAGTCATATTTGTATAGTTATTCATCATTTGATGGTCCTCCCTCAGATGACCTTTCCTTCTCACCCCTTCACCCCCTCCAGCTATTCCAACTCCTCTCTCACTGTAAGTCATTGGTTAATGTTTGGTTCACTAGTCTCTGTTTCCAGGAATGACATCCTCTTTTCTTGGGTGAGAACCTATGCTCCTGAAACGCAGCATTCCAGGCTACTGGGATCTCCAGTTTTCTGTGAGGTGGGCAGCCAGATCATGCATGTCAGGAACATCTCACAGAGTGTATGTTGGCATAGGTCCCCAGTGTCCTTTGTTGTGGCACTTCTACAGGCTGAGGTGACAGTCATGTTGGCTGTCTCCTTACTAGTGTCTGTCCCTTGGTGCTGCTTCTGTCCCATAGAGTTCTGATATCCTGGGCTGGGAACCAAACTCCCAGACACTGGCAGTGGATAAATTCCCCAGTGGGGACAGACTCCTCACGTGGTTGATTCAGTTCCTTTCCTTTCTTGAAGTTTACAGTTCTGCCTGGGGCAGCAGTGATACCTCTGTGGCTTTTCTCCCACTGTTGAAGAGAGAGGGAACTTTGGTCACCTTGCACACATCTCTGGACCGAGTAATTAGGTCCCCAGTCCCAGAGATATTGTAGATGTAGCTCTGTGACAGGTCGCCATAGTAGACTCCCAGGTCTTTTGTGTTTCCATCCATGCATACTTAGGGACTTAACCAGGTGATGAGTGTACCCAGTGCCATTATTTGCTCCTTTCCTCTCCTGAATGTCTGCATTTGGATTATTGTTTTTCTCCTTCTTAGTGCAAGTCTGGTTGAGGTGGAAGTAAATTTGAAGGGGACCCCTCCCAAACTAGCAGTAGAGGCTGCCCAGGCCCATCCCCCCACATACATGAGGGGGAAGATTGGTAGACAGAATATTTCTTTTAAAACTGTATTTAGTTTCTAAAGAATTATTACAGACTGGAAACAATAAGTCAAAAAACAAAATACAATGGAACTGGCAAATATCTGCCAAAATCTGTGTTCTATGACTTGTGTAGCTACAGAACTCCATTTAACTAACAAAGACAGAGTTCCTTGGGGATCAGGGGACAGGGTACCCCTCCAGAACCATGAATTCTAGTGCAGATTCCTGTCTTCATGATTCCCACCAGGGGAACTGGATCTAGATGGTAACAAAGGAGTTTCTTTGCTTCAATCCTGAGAGGATCATCTGGTAATTAACTAAAGAAATACTACATCTAGACAGTTCCTTGGCTGGGATGAAACTGGAACACTGATTAAACACAGGACAAACACAAAGGCACAGAGGAGACACAAAAGAGGGTCACCCTCAGTTGAATAGAAGGTGGGTGGAGAGGTCTGGGTTACATACCACCGGGGGAGCTAAACAGTCAAAGGTGAGGGGTACCTTTTCTTTAAAAAAAAAAAAATATATATATATATATATCATATTCATTTATTATTAAAATAAGTCTCAGGAAATTAGGATACAGGTAAATGTCCATGTCCTCAGTTTGATAAAAAAAATTTACAAAACAGATAGCATCATAGTTAGTGATTGAAAACGAACAAAAATAAAACTAAGTAAAATGTTCCCTCTCATTTCTTTCTAGTATTTCATTGGATGGCCTACTTAATGTAAGAAGGAAAGTAAAGGGAAATAAAAGGAAGAAATAAAGTTGTCTGTTTTTGAAGATGACATTATGATCTATAGACAATCCAAAAGAATCAACAAAAATTTTACTGGCAGTCATAAAGTAATTACAGCAAAGCTTCAGTATACGAGCAAATATTCAAGAGTCAATAGTTTCCTATATTTCAATAATGAACACGAAGAATTTGAAATAAAAGAATATAATATCATTTGCATTAATGCTAAAGGGAACATCCTTGATAAAGGGGGGATGCACGTGAAGAGCTGGGCACTCCCTCCAAGTCAGGGCTCTAGTTAAAAAATAAAGTGGCACCATACATTCTTGAACTGGTGAATACACTTTTAAGGTTAATTGTTGAGACAAAGAACTCATTACTCTTTGGTTATATATATATATATTTTTTTTTGGTTTGTTTTACTAAAATTAAAAAAATATTTCCTATTCTGTGTTGTTTCAATCCAATTCTATTGTCTGATATGTTACTTCTATTAATTTTTATTCACATCATCTACTGAGGTTAGTTGATGATGGGCTGTTTGAATGACCCACTTGTCTGCTCTCTGACTGCTTCTGTTGGGTGGCATTGTTACTTTTTTCCTCCTACTCTGTGTTAAGTGATTTAGGTGTCATTGTTCTGTTGCTTTGTAAAAACCGTGCAGAATTTCTTTCATGTGTGGCTTGATGTTAATAAATTCTTTTAATTTTTCGTACTTAGTGAAAATTTTTAATCTTTCTTCTGTCTGGAGTATTATACTTGTTGCACTATAACCTGGAATTATTTTTCTTGAAATACTTAAAATATCTCCTACCAGTGCCTTTGTGTTTGAAACATTTCTACTGAAAGTCTGCTGACAGTCTAATCTGTGCTTTCTTATAAATTACCCTATTTTCTCTTGATGTTTTTAACATTACGAGCTTATTGATTTTCAATAGCTTTATCATAATGTCTTGATTTGTCTAGTATTATTTGGTTTGAAACTCTGAGCCTTCTGGATCACAATGTCTGGTTTATTTGCCAGATTGATATGATTTGCAGTAATTATTTCCTTAGATAAATTTTCTTTGCCATTCTCATTCTCTTCTCCTTTTATTCCCATGTTATAAGTGGTATTTTCCTTTAAATAGTTTCAAAACAAAATCCAAGAGAGGGAGAGGTCAAAGAAAAATAACAAGTTGACATTACCACAGCAATCATAGGGGGTGATAGCTGATCAAATAACAATACCTGAGGAAGGACAGATCATTGTCTGAGTTTTCACCCCCCCCCCAATTGTAAGAGATCTTAGCTCCAGTATAACCATGGGGTTAATATTACAAAGAAGGAAAATAACTAACAATATAGTCAAAGGTGGCCACTATCTCACATAGTGTCTACCAGATCAACAGAATGCTGGTGACCTGTCACCAAGAGTGCTGAGACTGATGGTTAGGAACCATAACCAGAAGTGCTGGACAATATTGACCAGTCTTTACTGTTCACCCAGGGACAGTGCTGGAGACATCAAGTGTGAGTTGTTGTACTGCACCAATAACGAACAGCTCTTTCTGAGATACCAGGCCCAGAACCTTTGGTGCTCCTCTTAGGTGATGTCCAGAGATAGGACCAGAGGCTCAGGCTCTCCAAAGGTCTTAGGCTTCTATCCCGCCGAGATACGATGCTGGATGCTGCTTCTTTTTCTCTTTCTCTTTTCAAGGTCAGTTGCTGGTTCTTCTTTGTTTGGAGGACAGGTAGCTTCTTTTTTCAGGGTCTGAAACCATCTCTCTTGGGATTCAACAGTTCCTCAGCTTCCTCCAACTGTGGTTTTTATATTCTTTCAGGGTGCCCCACCTTAGAATCTGATTGGATCATTTTTCAATCCTTGAATTGAAACCAGTCTGATTGAACCATTTAGCACCTATCAGCTCATAGCTCAAACCTGAATGGCCCGTCTTTTTGATCCAGAAAATCTGTGTAAAGGGTGGTTGCTAGCCTCCAAGAAGCCACATCAGAGTAAGCTTGTAGTAGTGCAAGAGGGAGTTGCTGCAACAGGGAGACAGCTGTTGCTGGCTCTCACTGGCATAAGTTTCAAAATTCTCTTCTATTATTTTCACAATTTTATTTCTTTCTCTCTACATTTCTTTTCTCTTTAACATTGTGCTTTTGAGCTCATTAATTCTTCCTATTCTCTTTGTCTGTTGTTGAGGTGCTCAATTGTATTTTTAAAATCTATTATGGTGTTTCTTAGCACTGTTATTTCTAATTATGGCTGCCTTGGATTTTGTTTATCTTTATTCTATAGCCGCCATTGTTCTTTGCATTCCATAGGCATTGCTATACCTCTTACCTTGAACTACTTTTCAGTCATGTACTTCTTTTTTTTTTTTTTTTTTTTTTTTT
>PVHY01021671.1:0-23535 GCA_004024945.1 Uropsilus gracilis
TGCCTCAGATTTTCCTTATGTTTGGTGACCTGGAGAGTTTTGAGATACACAGGTCAAGTGCTTATCCCTTAACTAGGGCATGCAAGATCTTTTTCTCGCTAGACTGGGATTACGGATTTGGGAGGAAGACAACAACTGTGAGTGCTATTTTCATCACACCCTATCAAGATACACATTATCACCTGACCTACAACCAATCCACTGGCTGAGAGTGCCAGGCCTCCCCCTTCCCTATGCATTCTGGGAAGTTTAGCATGACACCTCATCTCTTGGGGGGGTATTTCTGTTAATTATTTGAAATTCTTCTGCTCAGGATGTTTGTATCTTCTCCCTCCTTTATGAACTTAGTCAAGCATTGTAAAGGCTCATGAATATTTATTTTATCATTTTGGTTAGAATCCAATACTAGTCTATTTATTTTGTTGTAGATTCCTTTAGCTTCAGTCATTGGGAACTCTTCCAGTTGGCTCTAACAAGGTCAACTTGTAAGCGCACAGTCTGAAGGGATTATGCACACTATACACTATAGGATGCCTACTGTGGTGTGTTAATACAGGACCAGGTAAAGGGCTGGGAGGCTGACATGACGATCCACAGTGTCCGAAGGCTCAGCCAGAAATTTTGGGTCACTTTAGAATGACATGATGACTAGTGAGTTGGAAAATTTGGAGGTTTCATAAATTGTATTGTTTCATTCATTCGTTTAACAGGTATTTATGGAAACTATTCTGCCAGCTGCCTTGGAGTGAGCATGGGACTTGATGGGGAAAAGGAACTGAGATTTATGGAGCACTTTTCTATCCGTTGGCATTGCCACACTGGGTTTTCATTTAATTTTCACAGCAAACCCAGGAGATAGATACTGTTTTTGACATTTTATAGATAAGAGCGATGGGCTTCAGTGAGGTTGAGGAACTGGCTTAAGGCAACAAAACTAGTGAGAGGCAAAGTTGGAATCCGAACCCAGGTATAAATCATTCCACATGTGGTTGATTAAGAAGGTTGCCTGGGTTTTGCTACTTCCTTCATTGAGCACTAGAGTCAAATTTTCCTCCCATGGAACTAGGGCTGATGTTTTTGACTTAATTGGACTTCTGAGATCAGCAGAAGTTACATTCTGGATCTTACAAGGCTATACCAGAGATGCTTAAAGGGCTTTCAGCTCCGCTAGATAGACAGGGGGACGTCAGCTGTCACATGGGCATTCCAGCTCTGAACCTGATGTGCTGTGCTGACTGCGGGAGAGCCTCAGTAGCCCGGATGAGCGGACACAACCTTCATCAACATGAGAGATGACACTGCATTGCTGTTTCAGCTCCCAGAGCTACAGGAAAGCTGGCAGCAAGATGGAGCAGGCACAGCAGCAAAATACCACAGCCTAACCTGCAGGGCGCCTCCTGTCTGACAAGGCTCCTCGATGAGGTAGAGGATGTGGGAGGCTGTCACATTCACGTGTGAAGATGCAGTGGGGGCCAGGCTGGAGCTGGGTGCTGACAGACAAGGAGAAGAGGCAGGACCAGGCTACAGCTTCTGAGAACTTGCCATAGAAGCAGGTAGAATTGCAGCAGAGCTTATAGCGGGGAGACAGGGTGTTTGTTAGGCAAGACTGGAATTGGCAATTCTGCTTTCTTGCTCCCTACATGTCTGAATTTGGGCAATTTTTTTTTAACTTTATGAGGCTCAGCTTCCTTATCCCTAAAGTTTGGGTCAGCTGATAACAGCAGATTCAGTGAACAATAGCAGTTCCTCGATGAATGTATGCTCAGAGTTTTTGAGCATACCTGTTACATGGCACCGTGCACTGGATTTTAGTTATTTGCTTTCTAATCTGTCTCCCAAGCAGACTTTGAACTTTCTTAGGAAATTGAGGTGATATATATTTTGACTCTTGGTAACTAGCTCAGTAAAAAAATCATTACTTGAGATTCAAATCATTATTGAGTGAAAGAAATAATATTAGTATTAGTAAAGCTTCCTTGTGTAAGAGAAATGAAAGAAAGATAAACCACAACTCAAAATTCAAAGATCATTTGTTCATTTGTCTAGGGGCCAAAAGATTGGCTGATGGGGAAAACCAGTGCAGAAGAAATTCTTAATAGGGACAGATTACATACCAGGTCAAGGACAAAGTTTTCCTGGAATATTAATAAGTTCCAGAACTTAGGGAGAAATGGAGAAATGGGTGCTATAGAGTGTATCAGCATTGGAGTTGGCAGGGTTGAATAGTGTACATATACATTTACAGAGCATATATTTTTATCCTCTGCGGAATGTAGACAGAATATAGGTAAGATGTATTATATTGTATAATTACTAAAGAATTTGCCTGCTCATTTAGTCATTAACTACTTATGACTCAGCTAGTATATTCCAGGAACTATGTTAGGAGAAGGAATAGTAGAGACTTAATTATAAACAGTATTTCCCCCTTACCAACCTCATGCTTAAAAGGGAAGAGAGACATGAAAAATCATGACCCAAATAAATATATAATTGTTCATTGGAATAAGTCCGTGAAAAGAAAGTATAGAGACTGCTTGTTTTCCCATCAATGTCTGTTCATCTTTAATAATAGAATGATCTGAATAGCACCAGCCTCCTATTGCTCACCATGTGGCTACATTCTGATCAGAGATGAACGGAGCTCACTTTCACTACCTCTAGGGTATGTACTAAAAAGACGAATGTGCATTCCTTGCATACTTGGATCCCAAGGTGGTAAAGATGGCGGAACCCTCCTCATAGCCTGGAGCTGTGGATTATGGGATGGAGAAATAAACTTTCTCGCTTAAGTCATTCTTTCATTACACCTCTTCTTTTTAAAATCACAACTTAGTTTTTGCGCTTACTAGCAGAAGAAGCTATTGAGGGCAAGAGGGGACCCAGTTTAAATGGGGGGAAAGGGACAAGGACTCTACTGAGGCAGCCTCTTTTCAGTGCAGTGAAGAAAGGAAAGAAGATCCCAGTAGAAGGATTGCACATAGAGAGACGCTAAAAAACATAGAAGGACTGGACACATTTGAAAGAGTGGTCAAGGACTGTGGAAGAAAGTCACCAGGTTTCAATCAAAGTGATCTAGGTCCTCGAGGGGTTTTAAGTACCTCAATGATGTAGCCTGTGTTGTGCTACTCAGAGATCCCTCTGACTCCGCTGAAAGGACTGACTGAGGAGACGGAGTAACCTTAGTGGGAGATGATGGTAATTAACACTGGAGTTCTGGGAAAGAGGAGACAGAGGAAGTAGAAGTTTGGCAAAGGAAGATCAAATGCTGGGTTTCTTTTGTATGTGGTATATTTGGAAAAGCATGAACCAGTGTTTAAATTCTATCATTGCCAGTTGTCAGCCGTGTGACCTTGAAAATGTTACATTTACAGACAAAGACAATCAGGTTTAGGGGCTCCATCTGCTTGGTTATATTACTTCCTCATTGGGCGACCTTGACAAATCACTGAGAATCTTGGTACCTCCCATTTCACATGTAAAATATAACGAGAAGACTTGTCATAGGAACTAAAAAAGAAAGATTTTACGGCATCACACGTGGTGAATTCATGTATGTGCTCTTTATATTATCCTGAACTTCAGTCTAGTTCAAACCTCTTTAGGGTGTTAATACATGTTCAGATCAGAGAATTCAATCTTACACTTCTGTTCCAACTCTCAGCAGGTGAGGAGCCTATATCTGTCTGGACCACTGTGGGCATATAATGACCCTTGTCCTTCACGAGCACTCAGACTGGGAGGTGAGTCTCCAAAGGACATTGAACTTGGACCCTGTGACTCACTGGTTACCAGGCAGATGTGCCCTTCTGGGAAAGTTATTACCAAGGATGGATGTTGAGATCTCAACGCAAGTTCAATAGATGTCATCCGTTTTCAGATTTTTTCACTTATAGAAACTCCACCCACCCAACCTCTTGGAGTCTGGGGACATTTGCTCAATGGACTATAAGGAATTGGTCTGAGCCTAAAGCAAAAATACTTTCAAAGCAAAATGACTAAATAATGAGCAAGGGCACCTACTCCAAGGTGAAACTTGGAGAAGGTGTTCACATTGGCACTCAGCAGAATGCCTGAAGTGTATCATGTATGTTTAACGAAAGTAGTTGGTCATCACCATGGTTTTCAAATTCATCCATTGACCTGGGAATTCTGAAGGATGGTTTTTACAAAAGGGTTTTTTCCCTCTGTCATCTCAGAGTGACCTGGGTGGTGTAGAATGGACGTGTTCTGTAGAATTACCCATAAGTCACAACCCTCATTGCAATGCAGCAGGGGAAGTGGACCTAAAGCAGTTGGCCACTTGTCAGAGCTTGTGAGAGAGCCTGTGTTGTTGGCATTCGGGAAAGATGAGGAGATGGGCTGGAGTTTGGATGAAACTTTTAGAAGCTCAACACAGGAAGCAGGCCTGGTGGGAAACTGCTTACTTAGTGGTGTAACTCGATCCTATCAGGAAGCAGGGATTTGCCTGATGCAGCATTTTATCTCTATCAGATTGTTATAATGAGTTCCTTTACCTTCTCCTTAGGCATGCATCTTGCAGCTGTTACGGTGGGGTTGGTGTTGCAAGATGCCAGGTACCCCTTTCCATCCCACTTCTGCAGCTGGATTGTAGCAGTTCTAAAGCAGAAAGCCTGATCATCTATGTACTATCTTGAGGAGGGTCATCCAAGGAACAGAACTCTATTTGTTTGCTGCTTCAATTTAATTTTATTAAAAAAAAAAAAAAAACTGAATAAATGGAAAGAAATTGGACCATAACTAAATTATGCTGAGTAGAAATTCTTTTCTCCTTTGGACTTAATTTTTATACAAGTCAATCATATGTAGTTAAAATAAATATGGAACTTGGAGTTTATCCAGTTATGTAGTGGGTAATTGCAAAATTGCTTTGTTTAATTATGCGGTATTTTACAGAAGGGCATTTTTAACCTTTGTCAGTAGCACCAAATGGAAGGAGATGTGGCACTTCATAATAAGCATCATAATTGTAATTGCATCTAAAGTTTATTTAGAAGCAACTCATTGTTAAAAACACACATTAATTTGTGTGACTTTTTCTGAGTAGGTAAGAATTGCCAAAGTAAATTCGTGATCACCAAAGCGAAACAAGAGTAAGTGCTCGTTAATAATCTGCCCCACTGTTCAAATTTCCAAACCCAGGCCTGCTAACAGAGACTGACAACTCCTTTTTGAAACACAAGGGAAAGCGGATGTAATCAGTGGTTCATTAGGGAAGATCAGAGGATTTCAGCGTCTACATTGAATGAAGAATGAATGTGCTATGTTTAAAAAGGAGATCAAAGTGGGCCCCAAATCCCGAAGACACTTGGCATGTATTACTCCTCCTGTACGGGTGCTTGACTACTGTTGACGGCCATTGTAAGTATGTGTGCATAGCCAGGATACACTTGACAGTTCAACCGTGGCCTTGACTCTTTCTACATGATTGATGGGTGACTTCTGTGCAAGGCAATTGAAGCCCAGACCTGGACAGTGTCTCTTTCAATTCTTTTGTCTTTCAGTGTAGCTACTAGGGTATTACTTTCAAAAAAGGGGTAATGATGTTTTGTCTCTTGTGTCTTGGGGATGGAATAGTTCAAACTATTTGACTATTCCATGACAGTGAGTTCTTACACAGGTAGTTGGTGAAGGCATGTCACAGTTGAGGGTTATACTAGCTGTACCAAGACAGACAGAAGAGTGACAGAGAGTAATGACACACATCTGGGGGTGGGAGTCTGGGATAAAGACTAAAAGTTGCCTGTGTGGCTTAAAGTCACTTACTGATTTCATCATAATTTTCTCACTCAGTGTGAACTTTTAAAAAACAAAATGATACTTTGTTAAAATCCTGAAGATTGTAGGCTATAAATACTACTTACTATAATAAGCTCAAAGAAATGAATGCTGAAAATGCTATCAGTGATTTTATTAAAGAAAAACTATAATGACAATTGTCCTTGCTTTTCAGTTTTTAATTTGCTCTTATAATCTACATAAACAGAATATTGTCAGTATTTACCATATTGTTTTAACATCAACTTTTAATAGGTCCTCTTGATTTTAGTAATTTAGTAGTTGCCTCTGAAAAGCTATTTAAATATTCCTCTTGTGTTTCTGCTTCCCTAATGAACTTTAAAATATCCATTTGTGTTAGATGGATTGATAGTAGAGAATTTCAGAGAAACAAACAAATGTACTTAAAATTGTATGATATGATTGTAGCAATTACAAAACACTTCACTTGTTGATTCAACTAATATTGACTGAATGCTTTCTTTATGATAACTTCTGTACTAGTATAAATGCAATGGCGAATTTACAGATAATTGAAAACAAGGAAACATTGAATCTTTGTCCTTCAATATGTGAAAGCAGATGATAACAGAATCTTCCAAATGTTTTGGGCCAAGAATTTTAAAATCTGGGTAATCAAGTTTCCCTACAATTTTAAGGGAATTACATCTACAATTACGAGGTAGTATGTGCTTGTGACAGGATCATTGTCTCAACCATAAATTACCCAGCAACCAAAGGGCTACCACCTTTGGTAGTTTCAATTTCCTAAATTTCTTAGTTTTTGAATGCAAAGAACTTGCTTAGGTGTTTCTGAAGTGTGCATATGTGATATAGATGGACACACATATGGTATACATAATAGCATATGTGTTGTATTTCTCTTTCCACTTTAAAATAACATAACTTTAAAATAATGTAAAACAATGTAACTATGCTATGATTTTCAATCACCCAGAGAGCAACGAAACTAAGCACATTCTATGGAAAAGTAAATGAGATCTGAATTGTAGATGGTAGATCTCAGGCTTGATGTGTCACATACAAGCACATATCTACATCTACATGTATGTTTTTTCCCTATGTATAAACATCTAAACATATATTCAGTGCTATATGAAATAACAGTGTTATATAAAATAAACATACAGTGTTATATGAAAATGATTCAAGCAGAGATGAGTCTGTAATACTGAAGTATGTAACTGTTCCTGTGTAGTTAAAAGGATGACTTATTAATTTGTAGGTCTTAAGACTGGAGAACATATGAATTTCCTTATGGACTTTAACTTCTTAGATTATAAAAGGTTCAGGATCATGAAATTCAAATTCCACACACATTTCAAAAGCAAACCCAGCCAAAGACTAATTTTATTCAATTATAATTTCATTTTCCTCTAATGCCATCGTGATTTTTAAATGGATTAGACAAATATTACTCATAGCAGAAGAAGCGGAATAATGATTCTGGGAAATATTAATCAGGGTTCCCCAAACAAAGTCCATCTGACCAGAATAGCTCAAGTTAGACTCTAAGTTTTCACTTTGGTGACTCAAAATATTTATTGACATATTAATGTATTAAGAGGGATTTCCATAAAAAAAAATCCCAAACACAGAAAACAACAAAAATACGCATTGAAATTTACTTTGCGTTCAGAAAATAACTAAGCTGCGCCAGGAAAGTTTGCTTTTCCTAGTCAATCACACCACGCAGGACAGCTTTTCTTTACTATCACTTCGGAAAGTGCTGCATGCGCGAAATCAACGCCTGCATCTAGTATCCTCAAGCGATTTCAGCTCAGAACAGACCTGACGGGTAAATGGGATGCAAGGGTTTCCTTTCACGCCTGCCGCAAAGTCCCGGATGGTGGTCAGCCATCTTCCCCTGCTGGACCCTCTTCGTGTGCTGCATGGTGGCCACCCTTGACCGTCTGGAAGGTCCGTGGCCTGGAGGTCACGCCTGTTCTGCCCTCTGTGATGGTGCTAGACTTACCTCACCTCCAAGATCACACTTGACTTCCCCCTATGAGTTTGTTTTTCAGAATCGAGCTGAGGTTGCATTTGAGCCTGATGGACATCCCGATGGACATCCCGATGGACATGCCGGGTCTAGGAGAGGGGCTGTCCTGTTGCACCCACCTGTTATCTCTAACCTGCAGAACCCTGAGCTGAGCATGCGACTGCTCCAAGTTCAGATGAGGGGTGTCTTGTTGTGCGTGATCTGCAGTGAGGCACTGATCAGGGTCATCCATACACCTGCAGGGGTCAGAGTGACATCACACACAGGGAGTAACTGTTAGGAGTCCTGCATAGGAAAGAAGAAGGAATGAGAAGGAAGAGATGGGCAGCAAAATGTGAGGCCAGCCCACAGAACGGGGAGCCTGGGAAGCATGTCCAGGTCCCACTTTAATGAAGTTGTGAAGCCCCTTATAGACCCGGCAAGGAAATGTCACAGTGATATCATGAGGAAGGAGCAAAGCCTATGTGACACACACCAGGGAGGATGTGAGGATGCGGAACAACAGGAGGATTTACCTGTAGAGGCAACAGTCATCACTAATAGGTCCTATGTCTCTTGGGACATTCCAAAGAGGTTGGGACACTGGGTGACAGGTGAGAGACGTGCTGTTGCCCACCCTCTAGTGTGCCAGGGGGGGCTGGATGGATAACAAATGTTTTTTCTCTAAAGCACGTCTCTCAACCTGCGTCCACGCCGCACAAGTAACATTGACCTTCCAGTAATTAATGTCATTCAATTTTTTCCCTCAAGAAGTTTCTTTGCTTTAGAACAAGCCCGCATGCAGAAGGAAGTTGCAAAGATGCTTCAAAGAACCTTGGCTTCTTTAATTTCTTCACGAATCATTTGATGTCTGTCACACCTAACTCAGGCACGGAGTCAGGAAACACACAGTGTGGCCGCAGCTGCCCAGCTCTGTTTGGCCTCATCCGTCACTAGTCCAGACTCTACCTTTAGGACTGAGTTGGTGGAAAGGGTCGGAAGCCAGAACGTGTGGTCAGATGGACGGGAGAGAAGGGGAGGAGGCCTTGGTAGGAATCAGCACCTCTTCTCCTGATGGTGCTTCCATGGGAGAGGGCTGTGGGCGGTGACCCGGTGCCCAGAACCCACCCGGGCCAGCCCAGAAGATCCCAAACACCCATAGCAGCATCCTGAGTGGTAGACAGATAGAGACAAACGGGATTCACTCCTGGGCGCCAAGGAAGTGGCCTTGCAGCTCACCATCGGTCCCAGGGGCTAAGACGTTATCCAGAGTCAAACACGGGGTGGACGCTGGCGGAGGCTCCTCGGCTGCATGCCCTGACCACTGCCTGTGGAGCCGAGGGCCCGGTCACCCCACAGAGTGGCCACCTTCGCTCTGGACGCTCTGCAGCAAGTCCAACCTGCAGCTGTTCCAGCCGCCAGATGTTTCCCCGTGGCATTTGCGGGTCGTTTTCCTCCGCTGAGCTAAAATCAGGCGCAGCGCGGCCAAGTGACCAGCACTGCGGACAGTGCAGAGACTCTGCAGCTTCGCAGGGACTGAGCGGCCTCGCTGCTTCCTCGGCACAGAGAGAAAAGGGCACTAGCTGGACGGAGGAGCTGCCTTTTTGGGAAAGAAGCCTGTGCAGACCCCAGAAACCTGTGCAGACCTTCCCCTGACCCCACCCCTGCTCCCCTGCCCCCCCGCCCTGCCCCCCAGCTCTGCCCTGCACCACCCATCACAGTCCCCAGCAGAGCCCCTGAGCGGTCACTGCCCACAGTGCCCTGGGCTACTGCTAAAGCACCACTTCCTCGGTGTCCAGACAGGGCCGCCGAGGCCTGGGTATCTGCGATCCTGAACCATCTCCCAGGGATGCTGGCACCAGGGACCAGCTTGCAGGAGACACCTGAGAGCAAGGCTGGGTGAGGCCTCTGAGCTGCAGCACTCGCCTCCCACAGACACCTACTGGGCAGGGGCTTCTGGGCCCCAACCGGGCTGAACGTGGCCGTGGACCCTCGAAGGCACAGCCTCACCCGATGGGCTCGTGATTGTGCTACAAGGCCGGCGGCAGCTGGAGCGGAGCTCGTGGGGTTGGAAGCCGGGGTTGTGGGCCAGATGAGCAGATGCCATTGCAGGAGTCTCTGAAGGCGAGAGTGTCTTCGGTGTTGGTCTCCCTGGGGGGGGGGGCAGCGCAGGGTGGATGCTGCCCAGGAAGTGGGGCCTCGTCCTACAAGCAGAAATGAAAGCTGCAGACAATCTGGAAGAGCCAGAAGCAGCACCTGCTCTCAGGCTCTGGGGGGGAAGGGAGTTCCACTGCCACCGAGGCTCAGCCCCCGAGAACAAGCCCTGGGCTCTGAGACTCGCTCTGCACTGAGATTCTGGTGCCGTTAAGTGTGGGGCGAGGAATCGTGTTTTGCAGCTTCCACATCTGTGCTGGCTGAGACAGCAGCAGTGAGAAACGGATCCAGGGTCATGACACAGTTGAAAATTGTATTGGCGCCGCAATACCCTGGTGGGTGGGGTCTGAGAGGACGATGCATGAGAAGAAGCGAGAAGTGCCGAAAGACAGACTGAGAGAACAGACCCATGTGGCCTGGCTGGGGGAAACCCCCTGAAGAGAGAGCTAGAGGTGGTGAGGAGCCATGGTGAAGGCGGCATAGTGAGCTGGTACCTGGAGATGCCAGGGATGTGGAAAGCTGGTTTATGCATCAGCCATTGTGAGATCTGAAGAGCCTTGGAGAAGCGGAGCAGCTCGGAGCACTGGAGAAGAAGCGAGGAGAAGATGCTGGAGAAAGACTGGACTTTGCAGAGTGCCTGCCTCAGGTGTGGAGGGGCAAAGGACACCATCGTGGACATGTGTCTTTGGGACTTTCGGACTAAATGGTGATAGGTCAGATCACTGCCACTTGTGGCTGGAGCAGAAATGCGGTCCTAGGCCTAGAGCCTGCTTGGCAGTTTGGCGGGTCGGCCCATGAAAGCTCTGGAAAGATCAGAGCCCAGGTCAGCGGGGATCGTCCCAGGTAGCAGCATCTGCGTGGAGGCTGGTCTTGCTAGTGGCTCCATCTTCAGCTCTTTCACTTGCATGTGGATGAATTGTGGCCAACCTGTCACCAACTGCAGGACCAGCAGCAGGCTCGCCCATCTGTGCACACACCAGGCTGGGCAGGGCTGGGGCCAGGGAGGGTGGGACACAGGTGAACCCCCAGCCCTTTTGGCATCTCCACGCTCTTTCTCTGGCCTGTCTCTGCGGTGTTCTCTCGAGCTCCCTCATCCCATGCCCTCCTTGCAGGGTGACACTCTCCTGTGAGCTCCACCTCCTCCCAGGCCCAGGGGAGCCCACTCACGCCTGCACACACCCACCGGCCAGGAGGGTACAATCTGGGAAGCTTGCAACACCACAGGTGTGGTCATGGTGGCCATGGAGGAAGGGCAAGACCCTGAAAAACTCACTTACCTACAAAGGGTCAATATCAAAAAGGGTAGACGGAAGCCTGGGTGGAAGATGTAGCAGCTCCAACCCCAGCCACTTGTGGGGAACAGACTGACCAAAGTGACTCCATTTTAAAGCCTCCATGTTGAAACCACCATCCTCTCCCTCCCCTCGGTGGAAAGGACCCACCACGGCTGGCTGATCCGAATTCCTGTTTCTGCCTCCCCTGATTCCTGGTTGTTTCTGACAACCATCTTGTCTTCCTGATGGATGATGGATGCCAGCATTGTCCTCCTGATAGATGATGGATGGCAGTTTTATTGGAAATTATGGGAACGTGTCCCACCACTATTGGAACATGGGAGCATGTCCTACACCTGCTTGCTTCATAATGGGGGATGGTCGTGGTGTTGCCCTATGAAAGGTTGTCATAGAGACAGCTGGGGTCTCTCTTGCCGAGCTGGCTTGAAGACCCTGGTGCACCAGTCATAAACCGGCAGCCTTGAACTTCAATCAGAGTCCTTGAACTTCAATTGGAGTCTCGTTGAGCGGCCCACGAGTCACAACATCGCTCCTGAAAGACGAACTACCGTTTGGTAGGTAAGCAAGTTACAAGTCCATGCCCTCCCACTACCAGCTTCCACGCAACCCCGGTCTTGTGCTCTCCTGGGTGGCATGGAGGCCATGCCAGGCAGAGAGTCTTGACAGAGGCACTTATGGTTGTGGCTACCTGGGTTCAGGGAGCAGGGGGCATGGGTGGGTGCAGATGCAGGCATCTGTACCAAGGAGGCGGGGGCTGGAAGGACCGTGTCTCTGACGTCGGGGCAACATCAGAGAAAGGCTGAGAGGGAAAGCCTGTGCCCTGATTCAGTGTTAAAGACCTAGAAAAAGCTACTCAGGGCTCAGAATGATCTTCCTGTCTGCAAGAGCCAACAAGGGACTACCCAGCCTGAGGCAGCTGCAAAAGGCCTTCCTTCTACTTCCTCCTGTGGACGTGCTGCGTGGTGTAAGATTGAGGCTTCTGACACCCACTTTCTGGGGCTTCGGGCTGGCGCTCCACCTTGGCTGTCATTGTGTGCATGGGAGCTTGGAAGGAAAACACAGGCTCCTAGGAAGGGGATGCAGGTATAACTTACAAGCTGTTGCCGTGCTCAGCTAACATGCAACTCTTCCAAAAGAACAATGAGGATGCGTCCCTGTTTTTAGCAAAAAATTCAGCGCTATTCAAATCTGGTGCAGAAATTTGGGTTCTGAATGTGCCCGTTTACATCCATCAGCTCTTGGCATCTCAGTCTTAGCAGTGAGGCACTGGGAGCTAAAATATGTCTATTGTGTGTCCATCCTTAACAGGCCAGTGTGCTGACTCCAGCCTGCCAGTCGCCGCGTGCTCAAGTGCTCGTTAATTTAAAGAACTTGAGGTGTATTTCTTCTTTCATTTGTGTCCACCTCCGAGTTGGAATGACTTGCTCATTCTCTCCCCTTCAGGCGTTGTGAGTGGCTTCCGCAGCTGATTACACATTCTTCTCTTCCATGCTCACTCCAGACTCTCCTGCCCGACACATCAATCACTGTGATGAAATTTGTTGATCAGGTTTATTTTGCAAATGATGCAGTTTGCAAAGTCCCAGGTTCATAGTCATTTTCCATCGCTGTCTAGACGAGACTAAAAGTCTCCATCCATCAACACTTGGAGATTAATTTTTCCCTCTCTGTGAAATGAAAAAAAAAGTGAATTAAGAGTTAAATTAGGCTTCCTGGCTTATGTATTTATTAATCAATCAACCCTCCACATAATACTAAATTAATGTTTATGGCACAATATCCGCATACCGATTTCTGTGTCTGCCAGCTTGAAAATAGTGCTGAGGCGAGATTCTATCTGCTGTGAACATTTTTATAATGAGCTGCAGCCCTGGAAACATTGGAGCCCATTTAAAAAGTGACCTGAATAATCTCTCAGAGAAAATTACATGGGTGAAAGATCATGAATAAGAAGTAAATATATATTTAAATAGCATGAAGATGTCATCTCTTCTAAACTGTGCCATTCTTGGTTTTACAAAAGTGAGTTTAGGTCATTTGATGCAGAGTTCTGGGGTTCTATGTCTTACAGATATTCTTCCTTGAAATATACTTACCCCAATTCACACACACACAAATACACACATAAGCATATGCATGTATATATTTGTAGTATGGATAGCCCAAGTCACATTGATGTATCTACACATATCCAAACATGCATTATATATACATCACACACATATATACATAACACACATATATACATACGTGTATTTTAGATATCCCAAATCACTGACACATGCATCTATACATTCCCAGTCTCCCAAGATGTCACAACTCCTGTATTTGTGTGTAGCTGATGTCTTTAGCATGGAGAGGAAGACACAACTACCCCTTCATGTTCAACAGGTGTGATTTTCTTCACCAGTGTGTCATAGAGTGGAGGTCAGCAAACCCAAGTGTGGCTGGCACCTTGCTTCAGAATCAGCTTTGCCCCTTACTAAGGGCATGAGCTTGGGCAATGCCGTCCTTGTTGGATGCTCATGGTGGAGTGGTGGGGTGACCCCCGGGAAGCTGTCTGAGAGCCGAGTCACATGTTCCTGTCTTCCAACCAAGGTCTCAGCTCAGGCAGTGCCAGGCAGGTGCTGTGGTCCTGGGGTGGGGGACTTTACTCAACACAGCTGTGGCTGGCTGTCGCCCTCTTCTCTTATTTCTGGGTTCACAGTGTGTTCTGCATACTTGCAGCCTGCGGAGCCTGGAAGGAAGATGTGTTATCATTACACCTAAAAATAAATAATGAAGAGTGGCTTCAGACCAGAAAGTTTTGGTATCACCTGGAACATGCTAGCAATCCTGATGCTTGGAGTCCAAATCTTCTAAGTCAGTATCTGCCTTCTAACAAAACCCTGGGGCATGGGTATGTTCATCCATGTTGGGGAACTGCTGGAGCCAGGCCAGCTGGGCTGGGGGTGAGTGACCCTAGGGAGCATGTGAGGTAGAGGTGGTGAGATAACCCTGGGTAGCCATGTGGTCCCCTCTCCCCCCACCAAGTTGGGGGAGGATGTGGAACCTCTGATTTCTGGAGCTGAGTAGGAGCAAGAGCTCCAGGGCGGGGTGGCTTAGCAGGTGTGGCTTGTCAGAACATTCCCGCAGGTGTGTGTGGCTCTACTGTGGTGTCTTCTGGATGTTCACCGGCCTTGGAGCAGAAGCTGTGCAGGTGGGAGACCTGAGGGCTTTGTCCCACCCCAAACTGGGCTTTAATTCTAACCTCCAGAATGCTAGTAATCATGTCAGTAGTTTATGTGTGACACAGGTGGTGTGATGACAGACGGGTCATGTGCCATCATGCCAAGTGGGACTCTAACAGAAGTATCTTTCGTTCTTCCTGAGGGTTCTTCACTGGATCATCCCATCGCTATGGTCATATAGATAAAAACATAAGTGTGTACATCTATTGTTTGCTCATCCACTCACCCACCCATCCATACACCCACCCGTCACCCACCTATCCATCCATCCACCCATCCATACACCCACACAACATCCATCCCTCAATTTATCCATTCACCCATCCACACACCCATCCAAATACCCACCCATCATTCATCCATCCATCCACCCATCCATCCACCTACCCATCACCCATCCATCCACTTACCCATCCACCCACCCATCACCCATCCATCCACCCACCAACCCATCTATTCACCCATCACCCATCTATCCATCCATCCACTCATACACCCACTCACCCACCATCCATCCATCCATCCATCCATCCATCCATCCTCCACCCACCTACGATCTGTCTCTTTGCCCATCCATTCACCACCCTTCCAGCTATATATCTATCCATCTGACCAGCCATCTGACCATCATACACCTATCAACCATCTTTTTACCTACCAATCTTTCCCTTCTGTCTTCTGAGGCCAATAACCACCTCTCATCTTTCCACCAGGCACAGCACCCCCACTCTCTCCCCTCCCTTCCCAGGGAGACCTCAGGTACCCGAGAAGAAGTGTTCCAAGCAGCTGAGCTTGCAAGGTGTCCGGTGCTCCTAATACCACATGTGTCTATGTCCACTTTGATGGAACACTACTTCCTTCCCCCCAGAAGATAACTGGCACACCGCAGAGACATGTGATCCTCCCCATCTTCTTACAGGACCCCTGCCCGAGTGGATAGGCATTGATCCAGGGTATATGTTGTCATGTACCTCATGTTCCTAGCCAGTGTTATATGCAACTGTGTTGGGGGCTCCCACGAAGTACTCTGAGGAGTGAGACTTAGTTTAGTTTTGCTGGCTTTGAGGCTCTGAATACCGCCTGGGTGATAAGCGTCTCCTCACATTCCTTTGTCCTCGAAGGCATGGACAGGGCTGGGGGCAAGCCTGGCCTGCTTATCACCTAGTGTTTCCAGGTCTGCACCTCCAGCCTCGACACTGAGAGGAAGAGATCTTGATGCCGAGACTGAGCCTTCAGCAGGACCTGGAATTATTCCCTGCACAGCCAAACTGCTCTGTCTCGCACGTGACAAAAATCTGCTCAGGCATATGGCTTTACCTTTGATAGCAGAAAGAAAAGTCACTTTAATTGCTAGTGAGGGACGCTGGGTACTTTCGTTTGCAAGCTCGTTATTAACTGTGATCTGTTCCATTTAAAGCGGCCATAAATGAGATCCGACGTGAGCCTCCCAATGACTACATTTCACAGGTTCCATGAGATGCCTTGAGCGCATCCTCTAGGGACCATGGACCCCTCAGGTTTAAGGACATAACAGACCTTCGCGCGGTCGAAGTTGTCACACGTAGTAGGGCCTGAAATGGTGGAGGACGTGAAGGGGTGTGTTCAGCTTCTCAGGTTCCCTTCGTGCTCCTGTGCCCACAGGTGAGACTGGAGCACCCTTTCCTCTCATTAAGTCTGTCCCGTTGGTGCTGGGGGCCACGGATGACTGACACGCTGGGAGAGTCACCCAGGAGGGCGCCAGCTCTGCTGATGGGAGGCAGCCTGAGCCCGAGCCGCTCCCAATACCCAGCCTCGTGTGAGCAGAGTGAGTGACAGCTTGCAGCCTCTGGGCTGGAAGTTCTATTAAAGCAACAGAGAAGCGAGACAGCGGGTTTGATGGAGAGAGCGGAAGGCAAGACTCTGTGAGACCCTGTGTCTCTCCCAAGTCTCCTCTGTACCTCACACGTGTCCTTGAAGCAGTCACTTCTGTCTCCTGATCGGAATTACTCACCTGCAGGATCTGAGGCTGGAGATGGAAGTGGCCTGCATGTCTGGGGGTCATTCTGCCTCATCCTCCAGGTCACCGCTCAGTCGGGTGGCTTCTCACATCGGATGCTTAACCTGAGGGGTTCTCCACCATCTTCATTCCCACATCATTGCAGCTTTGGGAGGGTCATCCCGGGCGAGGCACCTGCCTTTCTGGGGTTAGTTCAGCACATGTTGAGAGGAATCATGAGGTCCATAAGTGGGGTTATCTCCCTGTTGCCCAGGTTACCTGGAGCAAGGACACGTCTTACCTCCTGTCATCACTGGGATGTAGCCTTCATGCTGACTTGCTGTGATAGGGGGTGTCTCCTTGGACCTGGAGCTACTTCAGCCTCCCCCTCCCTCCAGGGGACCAGGCTGTCACTTTGTTTAGCTGCCAGTCCTGCCACCTTGGAACGTGGAAGCAGGTAGAGCAGGTAGAGAGATGGAGCTTTAGATAAGAGGAACACCTCCTATCTCTCTAGCCCCCTCTGGCACACTAGAGGGTGGGCAACAGCACGTCTCTCACCCAGCTTCCGAACCTCTTTGGAATGTCCCAAGAGACAAAGGACCTATTAGTGATGACTGTTGCCCCCACAGGTAAATCCTCCTGTTATGGCGCATCCCCACATCCTCCCTGCTACATGTCACGTGTGCTTTGCTCCTTCCTCGTGACATCATTGTAGCATTTCCTGGCTGGGGTATATATGTGGCATCTCAACTTCATTAAAATCGGACCTGGACATGCTTCCCAGGATCCCCGTGCTGTGGGCTGGCCTCACAGATCGCTGTCAGTCTCTTCCATCTCAATTTCCTCTTCATTCCACACGTGACTCCTAACAGCCACCTTGCTGACAACTGTCCCTTCTCCTACCATCAGCCAGCAGGGCAAGCCAGGCGACTGTACTTCAAATCAGGGCCCTTAAATTCCTGCATCACACTCAGCCAAGGCTGCTGCTCCTGGGTTTTCCTTGGGAGCCAAGTTCATGCCGTGGTGGACAATGTCCTTTACATCCCACACGCCCTGCAGAGGGCTTCTTAGGTGGATGCTGGAGACCTGAATGGGTGGGGTTGCTGGAAATCTAGGTGGAAGGTGGGGAGTGGGCTCTGCACATGAGTCCACACAAATAGATAGTCACTGGGAGCTCCTGCTCCGTATAAAGCAAGAACCACATTTTAACAA
Organism: Uropsilus gracilis; assembly: GCA_004024945.1. Lineage (NCBI taxonomy): Eukaryota > Metazoa > Chordata > Mammalia > Eulipotyphla > Talpidae > Uropsilus > Uropsilus gracilis. The sequence continues at coordinate 17,668 of PVHY01021671.1, forward strand.
TCTTTTGAATCCCTTCTAGCTCCATCCATGTTATCAAATGTTATCACAAGTGCATCAAATTTGCCTTTTTGCTACTGAATAATATTCCATTGTGTAAGTTAACAGATGAGTGGATGAAAAAGATGTGGTATATATACACAATGGAGTATTACTCATCAATTAAAAATGACAAATTTGATGAATTTATGGACACCTGGATGTACCTAGAAGAAATCATTCTAGCAGAAATGAGCCAGATAGAAAGGGACAGAAACCAAATGGTTTCACTACTATATGGTCAACCAAATGAAACTACACAAGGGGAGAGAGGGGACCAGCTGGAGTGGGTGGGGAGGGGAGGTGACGAGTGACCCCCAGGGACTGAAATGATGTAAAAAAAATAATAAAGCATATATTTGTTGAAAAAACATAAAAGAAAATTTAAAAAAGAAAAAAAATCCATTGTGTAGATATACCACAACTGTCTGATCCATTCGTCGGTTTTGGGGCATTTGGATTGGTTTCATATCGTGGCTATTGTGAATAGTGCTGCGATAAACATTCGAGTCCAGGTGTCCTTTTGAATTACTGTTTTTGAGTAGATTCCCAGAAGTGAGATTGCTGGATCAAATGGAAGTTCCATTCTCAGTAGGTTGAGGTTCCTCCACACAGCTTTCCATAGTGGTTGGACCAGTTTACATTCCCACCAGCAGTATAAGAGTGTTCCTTTCTCTCCACATCCCCACCAGCATTTGTTGTTGCCCGTTTTTGTTTTTGTTTTTTTTTTTGGATCTGGGTCATTCTTATAGGTGTAAGATGGTGTCTCTGTGGTTTTGATTTACATTTCCCTGACATCATCATTATCTTTGATAGGAGGAAGAGGGGTATTTTCTTAAGCATTGTGGTTCTCATGAAGCACCTTTTGTGCCTTCCCTCCACTCCCCTGACAATACTTTCTTTAGACGTCCAACAGGTAGGTGTTCAGTGTCAGCTATCAGAGGCAGAGGAGGCGATTATGCCAGATGTGGGGTCTTCCTCCCTTTCCAGGTTTCAAGCAGCTCTTTTGATGCCCTCATCGGCTCACCTGTCCAACACACTGGAGGGGCCTGGGTGCATGTGACTGTCAGCTTAGCTCTGCTGGGACCCGATTTCTGCTGTAACCGCCTGGGTTTTGGATATTGGACAGAGAGGCCATCCAGGAGGCACGTTCACAGCACGCAGAACCTGAGGCTTTATGAGCGATAAGACTTTTTTCACCTGTGCTGTGTGATGTCAAGTACCTCCTCACGGTGAGTTCATGGTTTTTAAACTCTTCACCAACAGATGGGCAGTGACTGGGGGAGAAAGAGCTTAAATATCCTTTTGGCAAGGTGTGTGGTGGGGAGAGAGGGTAAAATGAATCCCCAAAGTGAAATGTTTGAAATCAGCAGCACCTCTATTATCTGCTGACTCCTTGTTTTTCTCCTGGTTCGGACTAGTGGCAAGTGGGTAAGGATGTGCTTATATGGCCACATGTACACCGGTTGCCAGAATAAACACATTCTCTTCATTCCATCTGAAATGTGCTTGAAAGATCAAAGAACAATTCCAAGTGATTTATTTATTGGTAAGTAGCCACTGACAAGGGGCTTCTGTTAGGTTCCATTTTGTGGAATAGACCTTGTAATATTTCCAAGAGAGTCAACATGTGAGTGACAAATCTCCCTCTCGCTTTCTGTATTATGTTTTCTTCAGCTGTTATCTGCTTTACAAAGGTGTTCTTATAAGGTACACACCAATCCAGGGCATTCCCTAGAATATGCTTAGGCTTTTAACCTTGAACCTAACTCAGAACAACCATCTCAGATCCAATAAACAGTAGCTCTGTGACTTTTATTATATGCGGTGATGCTCACAGTCATCCAGGGTTACCTTGAACTTCGGCCCCTTTCTGGTTTTCAAAGTAATGAATCTATGAACTTGCAGTGACGTCGAGGAAGATTTCCCTAAGCTAATCTTACAGGGTTGATCTTTCTGTAGTGTCCTGAGCAGAAATAAAAATTTATTGCATAAACTTGACATGTTTCTGATGGACGCATGGAGATGAAAAGGGAAGGTAGAAGAATATATTTCAGAGGCTTCCTAATTCAAGTAAATATCTTTGGGTTCTTACAAAAAACACCAGCTTTTGGGATGATAACCTGGATTCCTAAATGTGCCACCTTGAAAACATCTGACTTCCATAGAGCTGTTTGTGTCAGTCAGATGTTCCGCCAAATGATAAACCAACCCACTTAACCAATCAATCAGCCAAGTGGTTAAGTGATCGGCAGATTTGAGCACCTTTGGTAGATTTTGTCAATGAGGAGTTAACAAACTTATTTCTTGAACAAATATGCATTAACTTCCATCTTTGTATTAATTTTCGTGGCTTGTGGACCACTCAACAAGACACAGGACTCTGAAGTTCAAAGCTGCAGGTTTATTACTGGTACATCAGGATCCCCAAGCCAGACTGACAGGAGAGACCCCAAACAGTCTCTGTCACAACCTTTTATAAGGCAAAACCCCCTACCGTGAGGCAAGCCAAGAAGGTATAGAACTGTAGGACACGTTCCCATAACTATAGGACACATTCTCATAATGGTGGGACATGTTTCCATAACTGCAGGCTTCCAATAATACTGACATCCATCATCTATCAGGGGGACAATGCTGACCATCATCCGTCAGGTGGATAAGACAGTTGTCAGGAAAAACCAGGAATAAGGGGAGGCAGAACCAGGATGTTGGACGAGCCAGCTGTGGTGGGTCATTTTCACTGAGGGCAGGGAGAGGACATTGGCTTCAAAATGGTGGTTTTAAACAAAATGGAGTCCCTTTGGTTAGTCTGTTCCTAACATTAATAACATATGAACAGGGTGTTGTCAACCAAGCAGGAGATGGACATTCCCCTTCACAAGCTCCTTCTTTGTTAAGCCCCGAGTGTGTGTTCTAAGTCCTATAGTACAGGTGCAGCCAGAAAAACAAAAAAACAAAAAAACAGAGCACCATGAAACTCATTCTTTCATTATCTGTGTAGTCACTCAACTTCTGGGATATCTTAGCCATTGCGCTAGAATTTGGAGGTAACGGTTTCAATGAGAGGATGAGTAACAGCACTCATGGAACTTAATTTTCATGGGCAGAAAGGCTTTCAACAAACAGACCTAGCAAATAAATGCTCTTCAATCAATGAAAATAAATATCACCCAATTCTGAGAGGTACTGTGAGCATCTATGAGATGGATCATAGCCTTCCAGGTCCTTGGAGACATTAGCATAATGGAGGAAACAGCTCTGATTGGAGCTGCCAAGTATCCATGTACCATCTGTGAGCTGCTTAGCTGTGGGCAAGAGTATCCCAGACTATTCAGGCGGCTGACATCCCAAGCTTGAACTACCATCTCTGGGTATACAGCAGGAGTATACTAGTTTTCACTTAGGTACAAACAACCTCATTACATTTAACACTCTGGGGGGCGGTTTCCTCACTTGTGGATTCGCTTGCTGGAGAGGGTTATTGAACCATCAAGCTCAGCATGCCTGGTGGGATAAAGAGGACGTAGCCCAGACTGCGGAAGGAACTCAACGGTGCTCTTTAGATGAATGGGCAAAAAAGAACATCTTCAAATATATACACTCCACCACTCTGCAGAAGGACCAGTTTCTCCACGCGAACAAAATGGGTGATGTGCCGACCACGTCTCTGAGACCCGCGCCACCTGCTGAGAGATAAGGCTCATCGTGACTATCACTGCGGGCGCCATTCCAAAGCCCACGAGCCCGACCTGGTACACAGCTCTGCCAGCCTTTCAATCTCCTGCATGCCTCTGCCACCAACACATCCAGCCATACTGGAAAGCACAGCAGACTTCTGAAGGTGGGAGCAGAAAGAGACAGAAGCAGTGGAAGAAGCCCAAGGTGATGCGTTGAACACAGGACCAGGATGCTGAATGTCTGGTCATTTTCCAGCGATGAGTCACTGGCCAGAATACTTGCCGCAGATACACTGCACTGCAAATACACCAAAACGCATCGGTGCAAAAGACTCTGGCACCTGCGTTAACAGAAGGTAGAAGAGCCCTTGAACTAGAGACATGTCCACCCCAGACTTAGCATCTTCCTGGTCGGATCAGGCATCCTCTGGTTAGTGGGAAGCGACTCCGATGCAGGAAGCCAGGGCTTCTGGAAAGTTAGCCTGGGAGCTGCTGGCTACGGGCCATCTGCGTGACCCTGGTGACAGGCTGGCAGGGCCGTGAGTGGACCTCGGAGGTCTGAGCCATCATCCGAGGCTTGTGAACTTTCCTCTTGTTTGCACGGCGGTAGTCAAGTGGCTTCTGTTAGGCGTCCGCTTTGGGAAGGACACGGGGGTGGAGTGGAGCTTTTCTTTCTTGATGGCTTCTGAGTTCTGGTGTGTTCGAGTGCTGAAAAGGTTGCTTTCCACTCCCTCCACCATCCAGCTGCTCCGAGTGAATGCTGCCTGGCATTTCGGGCAATCTGGAGGGGTGATTACCGTCCGCACCAGCAATTGCATCCTGCGTTAGGTAACGGCGCCACACAGACTGTGGAACACTTGACTTATGCAAATATGACCTTCCAGAGATTGTTCTAGAAGCCCCGTAATCACACGTTGGAGATGGAAATGATGGCTCTGCGCTGTGTGGCTGATTGCTGGGAGGGTGGGCAGCTGGGCGGGCATGGCCACCCCGGCGAGGGCCTTTAGACTTGGCGTTCAGGTTGTTCTGTTTTCCTCACTGACTTTCTTTGCTATGACCACATGTGCTCTTTCAGCATCGCTTATGTTATTACCTCCTTATGGTGTTCTAACCAAACTCGGGTGAAAATCAAGCAAAGCGGTGCATTAGGAGGAAAGGTGCAAAGTTTAGAAAGATTTAAAAGTGCCAAACCTCTGTGCCACTGTGCGGATCTTCTTTGGCAACCTCGGCATGAGAAGGATTTTACACGAAACATACCCGTAAAAGACCACATCGGGGGTCCTGCAGGTGGGGTGAGGGTTGGATGCTGGGGCTCAACACAAGGCCTTGGGATTTCATCTCTTCTTAGCCTTGTGTGATCGTTGTCTTCATATCTCCTGCTGCCTCAGTTTCTCATCTGTAAAATGCATTCCGGCACAAGCTGCCTAAACGGCTCAGCAGGTTCATGAGGTCACGTGTGTGTGTGGTGCTTAACTTGCTGCTTTCGACCTACCAAGCCCTCCAGTTCACGACTAAACATCCTACCTGGTGATGTTCCCACTTTACAGTAACTCCAGCTTTTTTATCTGAATACTGCAACAAGCCAAGATGTAAATGGAAAAGTTAGCAATAGCGCCGAGGGAAGATGACCTTGTTAAATACGCAGGACGGTGTCTAATGAGAATTAAAACAAAGAATTACTAGAGTCGATGCCAAGGTTTTGAATGCAGTGCCCAGCTGGCCACAGGGAGGTCAGTGGATCTGAAGTTTGTACCGATGCTCAGAATATGAACATGGAAGGTTGGGAAGAGTCATGTGGTTGGAAGGGACGGACAATTTCTCTAAAATGCTGTGAATGATGATGAGGAGAAGGTGCTACGATGGCAAATGCTTATGGAAATAAGGGCTGTTTTCAAGGATGATCCTGGAGGGGTCATGAGTTGCTTAGGCGTTTCCTGACATGAGTCTCCAGGGCTGGTGCCTGTGCTGTTGCAGCCCATGATTGTCCAGGCCTGGCCCAGTGGGTGTGTGCTTGGGTGTGAGGGCTCCCCTGGGTATGGTAGGTGAGGCTGAAAGGGTGATGTCACCCAGGGAATGTGAGAGACAAATGCCGGAGGAGAGAACATGAGGAAGGGGGAGAGGGGGAGGGAAAGAGAGAGGGAGAGAGAGGGGG
>PVHY01021672.1:0-23544 GCA_004024945.1 Uropsilus gracilis
ACCCATGAAGACATGATTAGCTTTCAATTACTTGTAATGAGTACTCACTTGGGTTTCTATACCCCCACCCTTTTCTCTCTTTGGGGAAAAATATACTCAGTGTATCAGATAATTAACTCTCCATGAACTATCCCAGTATTCAATCTAAAGAGTATAGACCAGAAATACAGTCATGTGGTTACCTCTGTGATATATGGTGGAGTACTTGGGACAGTGAAGCACACTTTCCCAAGGGCCAAATATGAGAGTCCCTTTTATTGAAAGTGCCCTGGAAACTGGCAAGGAAAGAATCAGAGAAAATTATGACTCACAACTTACCTAAGTCCCTAAAAAAAGATACTGTAGAGACATGATGTTGTCAGTGGGTCAACTGAGTGTTGGATTTTCCTGTTCGATGAAATGAGAGACTCATTAATCATCTTTATTTTCTTTAAAATGTACTGGCACTTTCTTCCCAGAAATGGTTTGCTTATGATTATGCTGCTTGTAAAGAAAAAAAACAAAAAACAAAATTTGAGAATCAGAGATGTTTATGTATTTAACTAAGATTGCACAGCTGAAAAGTAAAATATAATGGAGACAGGACTCTAAACCCAAGTGTCTCTGAGCTCAAAACCCAAAGGGTAGTTTCCTATTCTGCCTCGTATGAAAAAAATATGAGTCCAATGCCTAGACAAGCTTCTAGCTTTTTTTTAAGTTTAATGAGCATTTTACAGCCAACTCGATATTTTAAGAAAAGCAAAGCAAATTAATTTCCAACTTGTGGGTCATTCAACTTTCAATTCTCTACATCAATCTAAAACAGCAAAAGTCTGACAATTCTATTAGCTTCAGGAATGTGCTTTTGTATTTTGAGAATGAGTCCTTCTCATGTTCCAGCCGTTCACATGCGCTCCAATGTTTTAAGTGAAGCCAGGTTGTGAAGTAACTCCAGAGGAAGTAGAAAAGTGCCATCGATTCCTCCCAGCTAATCTCTACTCGCTCCATCCTACAACAGCTGGCCTGAAATAAAACGCCATCCCACATTTAGTATAATTTTCATTTTAAAGAGTCTTTCATGTCTTATCATAATCTTGCTATACAACAAGATGGATTTTTCATTTCCTTTTTGAAGTTTTACACTATCCAAATAGTAAATCAAGATGTTTTTTTTTCCAAATCTTCTGGTCTCTCTTTTCATTGGATGAAGACAGCAGCTTGCATCCAGTCTCCCAAGTGGTAAAGGCAAGATGGGAGATGAATCTAACTGCAATGTATATATAGCACACAACAGAAGTAGTGTTTTCTAAATGGCTTTAGAAGGGTCTAGTCTTAGGGAACACTCTAAGGAGCAGCTGCTTTCAAACTTCCTGATAAAATATCCTTATGTGGCTGTCTTTTGAAAAGAGAGGGGGGAAGTAACATTTCAACCCCTGAAAGACATTAACCTAAAATATTTACATTTACCACTGTAAGAGGGCATTGAAGTTCACATGGGAATACTACATCGCTACAACAAAGGATAAAAAAGTAACATGAATCTTTCCGACAGTGCGCTAAGGGAAAAGGAGACAGAGAATAAGTACTGCATAGTGCTGTCTATATGAACTCATTCACAAAACTCAAAACAATGGTTAGTGGGGTTTGGGCTAGAAGGACACTTGAAAAGAAAGGGACCCAAGGAAACTTCTGGTGCCCATCTGGGTAATAGCTGGGTGGTATATTCCATCTGGGTGATGGATATGTGAACAGATATAAATGTAAACAGAAAAAAGGATATGTGCTCTTTAAGGTCTCCGCTCAATGAATGTTATATTTATACTTCCAAAAAAAGATATTTTAGGTTAGCCCAGATGTATATCAGAAAAGAAAGTTCAATAATCCATGCATTAAACTTACTGTACCATAGAAATGTATTGTTACACAAATTCTTCTCCACTGATTTTTAATGGTACTTACAGATCCACAACTCATTATCTGCAGTGATGAAACTGAAAAACTGATGAGAAGCAACTTTCCAACTGACCTAAACCAGCAAGAAGCTATTTATCACCTTATCTATTCCATACTCTACCAAGTACAAATATTCATATACTCACTGTGTAAGTACTAATGTTAGATGACAGAATGTTACCCACACAGTGATGTTACCTAGTACAAAGCACGTGTACCTCGTTACCTTTGGAAAATCCAAAAACACCCTAAATTTCTAAATGCATCTGGACCAAATGGTTTCAGAAAAAGATACTGTCAAACGTTATTTACTTGACGGTACATTTGAAAGACTTAACTAGCACACCAGCCCCATGATTTCAGAGATATTATGGCCTAAAATGCAATTGAATTGCATTTGTCTACAGACTGAACCTTTTTTTAATTCAGCAAGTAATAAGGCGGTTTGCAGCAGTAATTGGAAAAGTGGTCTGGGAAGGACTGAAGTTTAGGAAATAGCTTTCCAGCATAATCAGAACAATTTTGACATGTCCACACAGGAGGCCAAATTGCCTCTATCAGGCCAAGTGTGAAGACAGAGATTTTCTCTACATTCTCCCAGCACCGAGCAGGGACTTGCAAGTAGCTAAGCTCTAAAGGCTCACTGGGATGAACAAATCTTCAGCTCTCTCATCCTTTAACTTCACTTACACACCATCCCTGAAAAGGAAAAATGAACATGTTTTTAAATAAAGTTGAAAACCTTTGGTTTTCGTTCCATTCTGTGGATCACAAGGAAAGAATAGAACATCTTGGTTTTTTACCTTTTCACTGTAAGGCAAGTCTCTGTTTAAAGACCTCAAAGACTCACATAAATCATTCAGTCTCTACTGTTTGTTCTGTTCACCCAAGAACAGAAATCTCACCAACACACCCCATGAAGTCTGCCATAGACTCTTGGGAAAAGCTTCCATTTTTTATGCTGACTCTGTTTTGCACCGTGAGTTCTAAAGGGCTGCTTTCCTATTTCTCGCCTTCATTCCTTGCTGTGTTCTCCACGGAGAAGGTATTGTCTGTAGTGGTCAGATCTGTTCCAGAAGCTCTCCAAGTGCTCACCTCTGCTCCTGTGCCAGTTTCAGGATCGTCATAAATCAACAGGCTCTCGACCAAGGTGCTCACACCAAACAGGCCTTTGAAAAGCATGTCACGTTGCACTCCTGGAGCAGCTGCAGCCTTTTATTAATGGCTCAGGAGTCTTTCACACCTCCTTTTAAATCCAGTGTATTTGAAGTAATAAAACAGGGAGCAGTTTATAGGCAGGAAATATTAAAATATTTAATTGCTTTTTTTTTTCTTGGCACAGGGCATACAGCCTTGAGCTCTCTGTAACACATGAAAAAAACAATACCTGCCCATGCTTGAATGGACATGAAACAAGGAATTGCTAAATTGGAGACATCTGTGACCAAACCTCTACTTTTAAACCCACATCAAGCCCGTTTTTATTACTTCTAACCATTTCCCGCTAACTGTTTTTCATTTTCTCCTTCCTTCTTCTTGTCCAGATTGCAACAAAACACAGAAGAAGATAAATTGATCTCATGGCCAAGATGATTCCTTCCTCTCTCTAACAGAAAGAGCTTCCAACGTGAACCTGGAAAGGTTTCCCATTAACCAGTCTCATAGTTTCTAATGTAACGTGTCATACCTTTCTCAGAAAAAAAGAGGATCTCAATATTACAATAGTAATGTGGTCACTAGATCTTTGACAAATCTGTCTATATAAGAATAGGTAGCCTGAGGCCAAGGTTCAGCTCTGCTATTAACTAGCTGAGTGACTATGAACAAGTTACTACACTTCCTCTGAGCTTCATCTGTAAAATGGGGGTATAATGTCTTTCACTCAACATTGCTGTAGGCACTAAATGAGATCTCGAGTGTTGGTTATTCAGTATATAACTATGCAAAGGCTATTCAGTATATAACTATGCAGTGAAAGAGGAATCTTTATAGATGTTTGAGGAGAATGTAAATGAATGCAGCCATTTATAGAAGTAGCATGAACCTTCCTCAAAAATTGAAATTAGAACTACCAGATGACCCACTAATTACATCACTCTTCTGGGTAATATCTGAAGACAATGAAATCATCAACTCAAAGAGCTGTATGCACCATAATTTTTTGTGTAGCATTCTTTACAATAATGAAGATATGGAAGGAACCAAGTGCACACAGACACATGATTGGATAAAGATGTAGTATATATACTTAATGGAATACTATTCACCTATATGGGTGGGAGAAATAATGCCATTTGCAGAAAAATGAAAGGAATTAGAGGGGGTTGTGTGAAGTCAGATTAATCAAGAGGATAAAGACAGACATCAGGTGATTTCACCATTAAGTGAAATATGAGATAACTGAGTATCTAAAAGAAAAAATAAATTAAAATAAACAAGTGGACTTTGAAAATTGAAATGAGGTTACTAGAATTGAAGAGGGCAGTGGGTAGGGGTAAGGGTAGAGGGAAAATAATAGATGGTGGTAGGTATTTTGACTTGTTCAAAGCAAAAAGGAAAGGGTGAAGGAGAATGGCTTGTTTCCATTGTGATGAGATATTGTCCAACATAGCTACAAATGACTGGGTGTGAAGATAGTTCATAAGTTCAAGCTGACTTGTAAAAAGAAAAATGTGCAAGACTATACTTTCAATGATTGCTATGATATTCTGGCAACTGAATTATGAGAAAGAATTGATAATGACTTTTTTCTTCATCAATTTTAAAATGTTTTAATTAAAAATCATGTGATGTTAGTGCAACCCAGATAATCACCCTAATTTAAAGTAAACTCATGAACAAACTTAATTTCAAATGCAAAACTCCCTTTGGCATGTAATATACACCATCACACAGTGATGCCAGAAAACAGAGATGAAGGCAACCATCTTAGAATTCTGATTACCGTTAAATTTTAATATTAGGAAAAGGGGTGAAAAACCATAGAACGTATTGTCCAGCAGATGTGGGAAAGAAGGCAGCAGCCACTTCTCTGCTCTTTCTCATCTCCATTCAGATTTAATCTTCATAATGCCGTCTACATTAAAAATCTAAAAGCAAACCTCGTGAGCGCTTCATTGCCTACAAAATCATGCCTAAACCTCTTATCCTGACTCACAAACCTTCACTGGCTGGACTGGTCTCTCAGAACCACCTATCCAGCCTCTTGCTAATTCCATACTCATGTTTTATGAGCCAGAGACATCAAATGGTTTATAGTTTCCCTCTCTCATCATGATTTTTCTGACTTCTGTGTCCTTAAGCAAGCTGCACTCGTAGCCAGTAACCTCCTGAATATTTTTACCACCATTTTTGTCTAATTAATTCCTATTCACCCTTTAGTTGTTCCCATGCCACCTCATGTATTCATTCATTCATCCAATTATAGGCTATTAAACATAACTCTATACCAGAAATTAGGTGATATTGATAAAATAGACTCACAGCCTGCTACCATAGAGCATGCAATGTCACTGGAGACATAGGCAATAAAACAAATACCTAAAGCCTACGGGTAAGTGTAATGATAAATACAATGAAGGCTGATGCATCTACCAGAGGAGTTTATCTGAAATTGGAAGCACACTGGAGGAAGTGGCACGCAAGTCAATAGTTGAGTAGAAGCTAATCAGATAAATGGGATTGTGGGAAGAAGGAGGGCAGAAAACAAAAGGATACACTGGACATCATAATAGCATCCAACCATGCATGTGATAGAAAAAGTGTGGCTCCTTGAAAGAGCTTAAGAAGCTCAGTCTGACTGGAGGATGGAGTGCTGGAGGCATTATGGGATCCATTGCCAGGTCAGCGACGAGCCATTGAAGAACCTAAGCATAGATTTCTGTTTAGAGACATCTCCCCTAGCTGGCCAGCAAACAATAGGTTGGGGGAGTTACCAACAAGAGGAAAGCAGACCAACAGAGAGTCGGGGGCAGTAATCCAAAGTTAAAATGGCAGTGAGTGGTGTTACACAGAGGCAATAGAGTTTGGGGCAGATGGACGGACATGAGAGTAAATGCCACCTACAGGAACTTAAAGATGAATCAGCTTTAGAGGATGAGAGAGGGTGATGCCCATGTTCCTGGCTTGGGCAACAGGGTGGATGCTGGTGTCTGTCACTGTCAAAGAGAACATGGGTGGAGGAGCGGTTTTGTGGGGGAAGATAATTGCTGCCAAATGGCTTCTGGGATAACCAGTAATTTATAGAGACTATTTCAATTCTTCCTAGCCCACCTATATGATTCAGCTACATGAAGCAATAAAGGAGACCATTTGATGAACAGAATGGTAAGAAGGGAAAATATAGACATGGTAGCCATCCCTTGTTCCCCTAATTATCCACCTCTGATCTCAGGGTAGAAGAGTCTCATCATCTAGGATTCCTACTCCCTGTAGGTGAGGATGATGGAGAAAGATGTAAATGATCATTTGCTCTTGCTCTTTCCTCTGACAATTGAAGTCTTTGCTGAATAGCTCCATAGCTCTTCAACCAGGTCATTACTTAAATATCATCTACTTAGAGAGGACTCACTGTTAATAAAGAACAAAATGACCTATTCATACTCTGATACTCTCTGCTATGCTTCATTTTCTTCATAGAACTTTTTTACTGTGTGTTTAGGAAAATATAAGTTCTAATAAGGTAAAGATTGTATTTGTTCACTGTTGAGTCTATTTCTCTAAAACAGTGTGCGCCATGAATTGCCATAGCAGGTGCAACACATGCTTGCTGAGCTGATGAACAAATGCAGAAATGTTGGTCTGTAGCTCGGGAGACTGACCTCAACTACAAAACCATCATGAGTGTGAACCATTAGGATAGGCATGATATTGAAATCAAGAGAAGGTAAGAAAAGGATTTCTCAGGGAGAAATTCAGAGCTAGAAGCTGCCTCTAAGGAAATTTTTAAAAATCACCAACCTTTTATTGATTGTCTGTAGAAGAGTCTGTAACCAGTTGCAATTTGGGGAAGCAGAATGAAAACCAAAAGAGCAGAATGAGCAGAGAAGCCAAGGGAAGACATTGATCATGAAGGAGGTGTGAACAGTGGGAAATACAACCAATAAAATAAATAAGAAAAGTTCTGGAAAGTCTTCATTTGATTTAGCAACCAAGATTTAATGTGTGGCCTCATTTAGAGCAATTTGGTACAACAAGGAAGATGAGGGCCAAATTTCATGGAATTTAAAAGTTAGAGGCAAGAGAAAAGTGGAGGGGTGGTAGATATGTGAAGCAGTCCAAGAAAATAGCTATTGAGATGCAGAGCTCTTGAGACTTGTTTTCTTAAAATTGTGAAGGCTTCAACAAACATAAAGGTGGGTGGGAAAGACACAGTAGAGAGGAAGAGGTTTAAGATAAGAGAAAGCAAAAAATAATAATAATAATCAATACCGGGAGATCTCTGAAGTACAGGAAGGGAGGCTTCCTTTTTCTGGAAGCCTCCTCTGACCTCTCCTGCCCCTCCGCCTCTCCATCCTCTCTCTCCCCTGCAGCCTGTGTGTTGCACAGTTCTATTGTCGTGTTTATCCAGTAGAATTGAAACCCTGTTGCTGTTGCTGTCTTCCCACTAGGTTATGAACTTCGCTGGGTAGGGGACAAATTCTGATTCATTGTTTTAGAATTTGATACATGGTACTAAGTATCTGATGAGAGAATAAATGAGTTAGTTGGTGGAGAAAGAAACTTTAGGGTCAGAGACTCAGCAAGTATGTACTGAATACCTACTGTATGTCAGGCTCTGCCAAAAAATCAAAAAATCCCATGAGCAAGTGAATGAAGTAAAGAAGAAAAGTAAACCTGAGGCAAATGAAACATAAACCAGCACTTCATAAATTCAAGAACGTTGATGATTTGGAAGGAACACCCCGTTTCTTCACAACCAATTTTTTTCAACATGCAGGGCAAGGACTCACTTAGCATTTGCAAGGACTGATTCTAGTTTTGCTTCCTTGTTTCCTGTTTCTCATGACACTTATAATTCATGCATCCCTTGCTAGGATTTGCCTTTTACCATCATCTCTCAAAAGTGCCTAGCACGGGTCTTCCACCTTTGAACATAAGAGAGATCAAAGAAAGATTCAACGTACAAAGGGGCTTAAATCACTTACTCCTACGTATTTTTTCAGTCAAGATCCCACCATCATGTTTTCATACAGAAATTCAATGGAAAACATGGGAATAGAAATGGGGAGATACCCACATGGACCTTGCAGATCAACAACTGCCAGAAGCAGGACTTTAGATTTTGCTCGAACATTTCCAAGGAAGAGTGCCTGTGCTTGAGTCATTAGCACAGACCCAGAAATGCTTTAAGCATAACAGATTGGAGGAACTGAAGCATCAACACGCAATAACACTACCATGACAGCAAGAAGTCATTCTAGAAAACTGACGCAAGTAACACAGGTTATCCAAACAAATAAATAAAGGAATGTGGCCATCATACCAGAGTCTAATCAGTCATTTGTTCTCTCTTTCCTTTCCCTTACCATGGTCATAGTCTCAACAATAATCATTGACTGCTTTGTTGGTTCTTTTTACTCTGAGACACAGTGTTGCTAACCTTGGTTTATCTATTGAGTCTTGTACAGTTCTCTTCTTTCCAATAATATTGGCAATTTACCACTTCTCCATTAACTGCTTCCAATTCTTTGACCTAGAGCTCAGATTAGAATCTTCCAGCTGGATAGCTGTATGCTCTTCCCACACCACTAAACAAACCTGTTCAAAACCAAACTCACTCTTCCTCTACAAACCAGTTCTTCCACCCAACTTCCTAGTTTCTAATAATGGTACCACTGTATTGGTTGGTAAGTACCTCAATAACCACTGACTCCTTATTCTCTTTTATATTCCCCTCCCATTCATTCCTAAATTCCATTGAGAGGTTCATATCTAAAACCCATTTCAAACATATTTCCAATCCTCCTAATCTTCTGGCTCCTTTTATTCTCACTGTCTTCACCCTTCTTCAGCTCTTGTTTCTTCTCACCTAAACTATTGCAAACACCACCACCAAGGAAAGGAAATTTCACAGATAGATTTGTACTTAAAATGCTGTTTTTGTCTGTGTGTGAACTTGGACATTCTTCCCAAACCCACTAATCTCCACTTTGCTCCAAAAATGACAGTTCATTTCAAGGGTATATAAAGTAATGCATATACTTTTCCATTAGTCACCACCTAATGAAATAGTTAGAATACTACCTATCTTTTAAAGAAACAATTCAGTGTCCTCCCATTCCCCAACAAGGATGAATACTGGTATTCAAATGCACATCTTCCTGTTTTCTCATCTCCACTTCACTTTATATAATGAAATTTGTATATTCTGTTTCATACTACACTTACAAATAACCCCATGTTCTACATATAAGATTGCAATCATTATTATTTCTTGTTCATCATTTCTAATGCAGGGTGTTTTTCACTTGAGATGCAAGAAATGAGCTGAATCATTTGGAAGGACGTGCCCCTAGAAGAGCAACATTTATCTGTTAAAATACAAATTCAATGAGGGCGATCATTTTTGTCTATTTTAATCAATGACAAACCTCAAATACCTAGGACAGTGCCTAAAATACACTGGGTGCTCAAAATTATCTATGCAGTGATTTTATAGCCCAAGATTGTTCACATAATTTAATGTTCTAAGTAATAACTATTAACACCTACATTCTGCAGTGTCTTATCATCTTATATCAGGGACATGATCTTGGGAATGATGGACAGGAAATAGCACCCACTCAGGGAGAACACCAAAAAAAAAAAGCCCAGCCAACATGCCCACAGGCACCCTTGACCAAATAGATGTCTTTATGGCTGCCTGATACCCGCCAGTTGCCCTGTGTGCACCTTTCTATCTGACTTAGGCAGTTTGGCAGGGGTATAAATTAAAATCCGAGAACAATCACAGGAACACTGGCTTCTGAAGTCAAGGCCAGCCAGCAGTATGATTCAGGCATTGACTGTCGCCTCCCTCCGCTTCAGTCAGAATCCTGAGAGGAATCACTCGCCTGTCGAGCCAGAATCAGAAAAACACTGCTCAGTTGCTGGCTAAAACCCCCAAGCAGGCCACAGACGCCATTTTGCTAACAGTGACAAGCTTTTCAGTTGTGCCTATAGCTCTCACATGGTGTCCCACTGTGGTAAGTTAGGATAAAATAGGAAATGGGAAGAGCAAAACCTTTTAAGTCAAAGAGACTTGCTTTTGAACACAGGCTCTACTAACTAGTAGCAATGCAGCAGTGGCCATATTATCAACCCTTGGGGTTTCTTATCTCTAAAATAATATCTACCTTATAGCATCATTAGAAGATGAATAGAAATACAGGCAAAGCACTAGCCAGGTAGCTGTTATTATTTGTAGTATTTTTGTTAGATTAGAAAGTCAAAGAGAGTAGCCACAAAGTTAAGTCCAACTGTAAATAATACTAAGAATTCAGATCCTCCAGAACATGACTTACTTTGTCCCTGTGTTTCAGGAGACGTAATCAAATATCAATACTAAGCATTTAAAACCCTACCAATCATAAAAACTTTCAACTGAACTTTCAGATATGACCTACTGCCTTGACCTCGTTCCTAAACTTGAGACACCTAATTCACAGTGGCCTGGAGGTGTCTCTAAGTCACTACCACCTGCAAAAACTTCCATTCTTCTAAATAGTTTGTCTTCCCCATATCCATCATCAGTCCTCTTCCCCATCCGACAACACACACTGTATGCTGACCTCTCAAGAGCGTTTACTCCTACACACTCAATCTCGTTCCCAGGCTACCAGCTCCAATGAAGAGAGTTACAAGCGAAGAGACCTTTACTTTTTCCACAGCGACTTCAATTTGACAAATGACAACAATCACCAGCACTGCACATTGTACACACTCATTAGATTAGTAAGCAGCCTGTGCTTATCACTTCAGGAACACACACTTTCTAAAGCTGATCTTGTAACCTGTATCTAAGACAGATCCTAAGTATACAGAATATACAGATTTAGTAAATGCTTTCTTCCCCATTCAAAATGGGCTCAAAGCCATCTTGAGAGCTTTCATCCCTTGCTGAACTGCCTGCTTTTCATCTGAGCTCTTTGTTTGCTTCTATACTAAGTTCTGACACTAATTCTGAAACATTTTGCTCATTTGGCTTCTTAGCTATGGTCAGAAGTCCGGTGGAGCTGGTTCCTGGAATCTGAATCCAAAATGGAAGAGTTGTTTAAAATAATCTTGTCCATCTTATCCTACAGCACTCAACTTATGTGCTCATTCCCAGCTTTTACAAAATTGCTCAAAACTCCCTTTTCTTCACTCTTCTCTCTTCTGCTACCCACAACCCACCAAGACCCACATAACTCCTCTTCTATTGCCATCACAGCTTCACTTTTGTATTCACCTCTAGATGAACCCCACTTCAGCCCCAAAGTATGCTTTTCTTAGAAGAGTGATTAATCTAGGCTATTTGACCTTAAATTATCTTACTTCTGAGAACAAATAGCTCCCTAGCTATGTGCACTCCAAACTCCTATAACACCTCTGTGATCTTACCCTCACCATACTCATCTCTTGCCACAGTTCTCTGTGTTCTCTGTAAACCATCAACTACATCATGCTGTGTTCTCATCTTCCTGCCTCTAATTACACAGTTCTGTCTGCCTAGAGAAGTACATCCTTCCTCACCTACCTTCGAAACTCAGAAACTTGCAATCTTCTTTCAAGAGTCTGCTCAAGTCTGACCTCATCACTAGAGGTAATCTCTTCCCTCTCTCTGTGCTCACTCTTTCTCATTCTCTTATATGCTCTGTTGTCTCTGTCATACTGAATGGCTTTTAATTTGTTATTTGCTTATTTATTTACGTTTGTCTCTGCATACTATTAGCTTATGTGCTCTTCAAAAACAGGAAACAATTCTTATTTGCCTTTGATTCCCTAGTGTCACACAAAATGCCTGGCACACAGTAGGTATTCTATAAATACCAAATACATTGGCCTTTACCAATTCCTTCAAAGGAACCGTTTAATAAGAATCTACCCTAAAAATGACATCAATTTGAAAAAAAAAAGTCAAAATGGAAATTTTTTTCCCTATGTTAATTGTTTGGATATTATTTCCTATTCCAGGAACCCTTGCAATATTTTTTTTAACCTTTTTTCTTAGAAAGTCCTTTCATTTTGCCAGTCTGAACAAGCTTGGAAACTTTAGTGTTTGTTTTGAAACTGAAAAGTGCCATAAGAGGCACTTTGCGCACTTGGACAAGGTTGAGAAGAGACCCACACAGATGATTAAAGGCAGGAAAACAGACTAAGAGAACTGGAAGGAAAAGCTAAAGGCAATTTAGTAACCGACGTCAAACCTGTGAAGGGCTGTTATTACCAAGGAGGGTGATGAGCCCAGAATGTCCATATCCTCTAAGGCAAGAGAGACAGGAAATGAGGTGAACTACAGCACTGAAGACTAGGGTTAGAAAGAGAGTAATTTTCCTGGCAGAAATCATTGCTAAACACTTAGGGTTCAACAAAAATGATACATCATCTTTCCTTCTCTAGAGACATAAAAACATAGGAAAAGTTTCCAACGGTCTGGAATGTTCCATTTGCAATACCATTGAAAGGCAGGAATGAAATTCTATCATGCTGAGGGACAATCTCCTGAAGCCATCGAATTTTTGGTGGCCCCTGATGAGGTTCTTCCAATTCTTAAAATTTGGAGAAGTGTCTCCAAGAACCCGATTTCACTGTCACATTTTTTCATAAAATACTTACTAAGCCCCTTCTTGAGGCCAGACCCTCTATAAACCCCATCACAATGACTAAGTTAGTAGTTCGATATAACAGAGGCAAGAACTGGTCCCCACACGTCCCTTGAGGGACTGGTCTCACTTTTCAGCACTTGGTCGGTCTCACAGGCAAGTTTCAGGTCCTGCGCCACATGTATTTACACAGAGACCATCAAAACTACTTGCATTTCCTCTTCATGACACCTACCACCGCAGTTCTAACCTGCAAGTCATTGCACATGCTACTTCCTCTACCAGCAATGCCCTTCCCACTTCCTTCCTGATGAAACCCCTTCTCGCCTGAACAGACAAAGCTCAGACATGACCTCCTCCAAGATGCCATTTTAGTGCAACTACTTACTACTCCCTCTCCCCTCCACACTAGCTTATAACACTGCTTCATGATTCCTGGCTGCAAACATTAGAACCTGATTCAAAGTTATTCTAATAAAAGGGAACTTTCAAGAAGTATGTTAGGGGCACCATAGTCAAAGGAGGAATAAACTTAAAATTGCTTATGATTCAAGAGGGTTACAATCAAGGAGCAGAGGGCACAATTGCCTCATATCCCAAAAAGTCAGAGAAATGATTTCCTCTATTCCTGAAGCAAAGCCCTTGAAATACATCTAATTGGCCAACCCTAGTCCCACAGCCAGGCTGACCCATCAGTGGCTGTATTTGGTGAAAGACGATTATTCTCTTTCAATTTCCCTAGAAGGAACCTGTCACCAGCAATTACCTTCCTACTAGTACTCACATAATACAGAAAAGGGAATTCCTTCCCTAAAGAAACTGGAATGCAGCGGATAAGGAAGTGCATGCTAGATTGCTCATCTCCACACTTCGCCCCTGGGCTTCAATCATTAGCTTCCCTGTCTATGTTCTTCGCAGGTCAGGTGCGCCCTGGAGGCAGGAACTGTACCTTTTATCCATATCTCACACTCTCTTGGGTACAGAGTCATGCTCAGTGACCTGTTACACAGACTCCTGAGCAGAGTTTGTCAATGATGCGCTGATGCATTAAAGTCAAAGACAGTATTCATCCCTACGCCCGTCTGCTTCAGACTCAGTGCCTTTCTATCATAACATCAGAAGGGATCATGTGGTCAGCTTTACCCCAGCCATCCGTTTCTTAATGAAACAAGCATGTTATTGGTTTTCTGAGATGGCTGTAGTAATTGTTGGTGATGGCTAGCAAAGAAAAAGGTTTCAAATATTCTGAGAACTGCAGCTCATTATGTGCAAATACAGCTTTCAAGCACAAACCATGGCATTCATCAAATGTCCCAATATTACCCACAAACTGATTTTTCTCCTAATTAATAGTGATTACAGGAAAATAAAATGATAAGAGAAATAATACCAGAAGACTGGAAAGAAGTTCTATACATAATGAATAGCTAAATATAATGTCAGAGCCCGAGTGTTTCCATGATCCCATCAGCAGGTGAACATGACCGGCTTGGCTAATCTAGTTCAATACTGTCAGTGTTCATTGGCAGCAGAGATGGGCATTCAAGCTGGTGACTTCACATGGTTTGTTTAATCCAATTTCAATTTCATTCTGAATCATACTTGGCTCTGAACTGAATATTGCTTTCATTGAGATGAATAAATGCACACCTTGTTCAACAGGAAAAAAAACGAGTCTTTGGAAATTCATTGGCAGGCTTTCAAAAGTTCAGGATTTAGATTTTATAGATGACTAAGAGGTAAGTTGATCTTTCCTTGGAGATGCCTTGTCATGGACATTGAATATAATGGTCAGGTACTTGGTCATGAATTAATAATGTATTTTGCCCTTATATAGTATCTAATGTCTTAGGTTTTAAGTAATCAAGGTTATATCAAAAAAAGTTTAGAGTCCAAACATATACTTACATAGAATTGGTTCAAGAATTAGTCTGTAGATCCTTTTCCAATGAATATTTCATGTAAAATTTGTGTTAGGTTTTGTATATTACTCATATTTTCTAAGTCAAACAAAAGACAAATCATTTGACAAGAAGTTTGCATAATCACTTGGTTGAGTTAAAATGCAGGTATGTGGAGAAATGTTTACTAGCACTAAGATACCAGCAAGACTGTTACACAGATTTCTGTTTTTGAAGGACTTGTCAATTCAGAAACATTTTAAATTCAAATTTGAGCTCAAACTTTAGCTTATGGTAGTAATATATGCATATTTGTGCACATTTATACCCTACTGCTCCTTCCCATTCTGTAGAAATTCATTTCAAAGCATCAAAAAAGCAGGAGAGTTAAGAGTCATTGATAAAAATCTGGATTTCAGGTCACTGTCCTCAGAATATGAAGAACTTGAAAGAAATGATCAGCCACCCTGCCAGTATTTTGAAGCTGCTCTTACTGATGGAAATCTATGATGGTGAACCCGCTTGACAACCCTGAATTGTTTTTACTGCAGCTGTGGAATATCTGTGGTTTCAATGGACTACTGTGTATGCTTTGTTTATTTTATCCCTCCTTCCTGTTGGAAAAACAGCTGGAGAACAGACATCCTGCTGTTCAGAGCCTCAGGCCTTGGAATATTAACAGGAAGCCACAAAAAGCATCTTCATTACTTCACCTGTGTCATAAATGGCAGAAAGAATGGAGCCCGTCGGGAGGAACTGATTTAAAACAGAATGAAGCAGTTTGTGGACCATATGTCTGCACATCCAAGTAACTGCCACTGGCCTAATAAATTGGCTTCCCTCATTTGAAGTTCACCCACGGGAAAGAGGAAAAAGTCAGTTTCCTATGAAAAGGGGCAAAAGCAGAATTCAATAACCTGTGGCAATAAATGGAATAAATATTGGAATATTAGATCAAGAAGTTGTATCTTATGATTTATATCAGTTGTATTTAGATTTTAATGAAAGATGTGGGAGTGGATGTTAAGGTTAGTGACTGGGAGAAGAGGAAACAAGTAGACTTACAAGATACCCTCGTGTATTTTCTATCATTTTCATTCTAAGGCAAGAGGGTTGTTGCATAAGCATCGTTCCAAATATCTTCCCAGGTTGGTTTTTATTTGGGGGGAGGGGTTGGGGCAGGCAAAGAGGAGAATAAGTAAATATAAAATATCATTGCTTCTGTTCCTCAAATGATGAAACAGAGCAAAGAGGTTACATGTTCTAAGACTCTATGTGATGTCGACACCACAGTGGGTCAGAAATAGTCCAGAAAGTAAAATTCCTTATGCAGATTCACCTTGTATTTTGAGGGTATTGAAGCTATAAGAAAATTATTCTGAAAAAAAAAATCCCTTTGAGGCCTGAAAGTGAGTTACTATCAGAAGAAAAAGAGAAAATAACCATCATATCATTATTATTGAGCACATAATGGGATGTTCCTCTCTTGTACATAGCAAGCATTTAAACACCTATGGGTTGTCTGTTTTCACATAGCCTTGTATACCAACTTTGTTAAATATGCGAGAAAAGAGAATGCAGCGACAAAAATACTGACAACAGTTCCCAGAATTAGGATTCCAGAAATCCATGAGAGCATGTGATCGCTGTGAGTCAATGAAAAAACAGACCTGGCACAAATTCTAGCCTTCCTGCTTTTAGTTACATGAACTTGGATACATTTCTGTATATTTCTGCTTATAAGGATTTCCTCCAATATCCCAAGGAGGAGATTGAAACTTTTCCTACCTTCTAGAATTATATAAAGTCTTAGGAATATAGAGGAAATAATCAAATGGCTTTTTGCAATATTTCGTTTATTATTGTAGTCATAGAATACTTGAAATCCTGGAAACAGCTCTCATATTTTTTCACTCTCACATTTCACAAAAGTTTTCTTCAATGTGGTATAATTCACAATGGGATGCTATTTAGGTTTTTTTGTTTTTTTTTTTTAATGAAAACTTCCTATTTGCAAGAGCTTGAATACACCTGGAGAGAACTATGCTTAACAGAAGATATTAGAGGGAGAAAGACATGAACTTCATGATTTTACACATATGCTATATATCAGAAAGAAAAAAAAAGGAATGAACTAAAAAAAAAAAAAAAAACAGATTATTAGACCAGCTAGTGGTGGGCCATCAAGTAAAAGGGACAATTGTGTGGTGGAGGACAGAACTGGACTTTATTTATTCTCTTACATCATTGTTTATTTTTGTACAGTCACTGTTTCTCCTCTCAAATAATGTCCCCATAGGAACTAGACTTGGTAGTGTGAGTCTACTACAGTGTGAACACATATTGATTTTTAATGATGCATATTTGAAACACAAGTTATCATGTATCATTCTATCCAAAAATGAAAATAAATTTTAAAATTAAGTTTCCCTCAAATCCTTGGGAACGGCATCCGTGTCGCTCACATAGTTTTTATAGTACATCATCTTCATTTCCTTATGGGTTGTTTAATGCTTTCATCAGAAATTTTATCCCAAACCACAATTACCCATTCAGATAACAGTAAACCAGTGCTTTGTTCATTCATCTTGTAGGTGACTATTTGTACTGTTGTGTTCACTTCGTGAAATACAATAACTAATACCTTGCTTTTGAGAGGCTACTCTTTATGCTGACATTCAACCCTTGCAATGGTGAAGTCACCCCACTCATCCCACCACTTGAAGGAAGAATGAATACAACTCTGTCCAATTTCTTTGCCTCCATATTTAGGAACTCTGCAGGCGACTTCTATCAGCTTCTGAGATCAGAATTTTCCATCGCAAGCTTGTATGGTTCTAGAAGAAGTGCTGCATCCTTTACAAGGCATTGTAAAGACTGAACTAAATGTGATCTCCCTCCTTTCTGAGGGGTAGTTTTGGAAATGATCTCATTTTATATTTTAGCACATATGGTACTTATTCTCTGTAAGCATCTGTTTCCTCCATTGTAGAGCAGACTTAACAATAGCACTTGATACTATGTCACAATGGTGCTGAGGAGCAAAGAGAATGACACTCTACAAGGACACTGGGCTGGTTGGGGACCCAGAAAGGATGCTACTGCCTCAGTCTAGACTCCACAAACGAAAAATGCAAAATTTGAAAAGTTATGTCCGAAGTAGCCCCCAAAACCCAAGATAAAGAGATAGGTTGAAAGAACTTGAATTATTATTCTAATATAGAACAAAATGGTTTCTTAAAGAAAAAAATATGAAGTATTTCTGCTCTTTTTCCTACTCAGTGAGGATGCTAATGATATGCATTCACATAATAGCAGAGAGGACATAAGTCATGGGACAGAAAGAATTTCTGTTCATTGAAGGTTGTGAAAAAACAAAATCAGTTTCTGGAAAAGGTTGTGAAGAACTTTAAAAAGCAGATAATTGGGGGATAGTTCAGTCTAAAGGCAGTTTTGTTGAAGGAATGACATTATAAGTTTCCGGTGAGCCCTGCGCTTCAGTACTTGAAGATGAGCTATTTCATGAAAGTAAAACATAAGAATATGATACCAGAACTGAAGCATATAAGTCAGGAGCCAGGCGGTGACTAAAGAGATGATTTATTTTTTACTGAACCTCCTTGGGGACCAAGCAATTTTATATTGTAATCTTCTAAATTAGATTTTTTTTCTTCCATAAGCTGTCACTACTCTTAGAAAAAGCATAAAACTTGAAACTCTTAAGACCTGATTTCAAGTCCTAGTTCATCTTCTTACTACGTCCCTTTGAACTACACTCTTCAATCTTTTGATGGCAAGTTCCTTATCTGAATACAGGGAATAAAAACAGCAATGCTCTAGTGAGAGTCTTAAGCTGGGCATCTGGTCCACTCTATTGTAGATATATAGACATTCAGTCTCTTCTCCCCAAAGGGTGCTTTTGAACACACTCCAGTTTTCTAAAGCAGAAGTCACCACACGTTTTTAGCTGAGTCCCTTACAACTGGAAGAGACTTACTGTATCACAAAGCTACCTCATTGCACACTTAAGATTTAAATGACAAATTCTTCTGAAAGGGAAGTGGACAAAGGAAGCCACACTGCTGAGAGTGGGGAGCACAGGAGTCTTGATAGTTGCTACAAACATCATTTTATAGTTGCTGCTTACATTTCCATCTGCTCCTTTTCATCTAAGTACGAATGGTTTAGGATTGTTTTGTTGGTTTTTTGTTGTTGTTGTTGATTGCGCGCGCGCACGCTCACACACACACACACACACACACACATTACATCATTGTCTACCCCAAGGGTCTCCCACTACGTTATCACTCATGAACTATCTTAATCTCTTGTGCCCTCCCCCCCAACTTTACTCTCCTCCCCCTCTCTTGCTTTATGCTTCAGATCTGTTGGCAGTTTTAAATTTTTCCTGTCTGTTTGTTGTTTGTTTTCCCTTTATTCCTCATATAAGTGAGACCATCCCATATTTCTCCTTTTCTTTCTGGCTTCTGTCCACTAAATGATTCTTTCTAGCTCCATCCATGTTGCTGTGAATGACATAAATTTGTCTTCTTTGATTGATAAATAATATTCCATTGTGTAAATATACTACATCTTTTTCAGCCATTTTAGAACAGTTCAAATACCATTGAGGTAAATGAATTAGGATAAGACTAACAAACATAATAAAGACAATGACACAATGAATTAAATAAGATCAGAACTATTTCTTCTTTACATGATAGTTCTTCACATGATAATTCAAGAAAAATGATGAAGGGCTGGTATCCATTGTGTATATGCACCACATCTTTTTCAGTCACTCATCAGTTTTAGGCTATCTGGGTTGTTTTCAAATCCTGGCAATTGTAAGTAGTGCTGCTATAAACATCCGGGTACATGTGTCTTTTTCAATTAGTGCTTTTGTGTCCTTTGGATAGATTCCAAGTAGTGGGATTGCTGGGTCATATGGTAGTTCCATTTTCAGTAGCTTGAGAGTCCTCCACATAGCCTTCCATATTGGCTGGACCAGTTTGCAATCCCACCAGTAGTGTAAAAGAGTTCCTTTTTCTCCACATCCCCGCCAACACTTGTTGTTGTCCATATATATATATGCCATTCTTACTGATGTAAGATGGTATCTCAGTGTGGTTTTGATTTTCATTTCCCTGGTTATTAGTGCCTGTTGGCCATTTGTATTTCTTCTTTGGAGAAGTATCTTTTTAGTTCTTTTCTCCATTTTTATGGAGGGCAAAATTTTTCTTCCATTCAGTTGGGCTTCTTTTTGTTTTGTTTATTTTCTCTTTTGTTGTACAAAAGCTTTTTTGTTTGATGTAGTTCCAGCTGCATATGTTTTCCTTCATTTTTTGCCAGCTGTAGATGTGTTCTAAAAGGGGTTTCTAAAGTGTAGTTCTTGGAAAGTTTTGCCCCAGTTTTTCTATATATATTTTATTGTTTCAGGTCCTACAGCTAAGCCTTTTATCCATTTTGAGTTGGTTTTTGTACAAAGTGTGAAGTTGTCCTGGTTCTTTTTTTTTTTTCTTTTTTTTTTGGCATGTCTTGGTCCAGTTTTCCCAGCACCATTTATTGAAGAGGTCATCCTTGTTCCAGTGTATGTTTGTTGCCCCTTTGTCGAAAATTATGTGACCATAGAGGAGGTCACACACTTCACATCACAATACATTAACAAAACTGAATCAACCTGGCCACACCAGATCCAAGGGAAGCCATGTGCCCAGGCAAAGCTCAGGATGAGTGAGATAATAAATGGGGGGCAAGACACTAGCAGTGTATTTTTCATAAAATTAAGAGAGAAAGTTGTCTGGATCTCTCAATTCTTTATTAGAAGACCATCTAAATAATGAAAAGCACAGACAATACACTTCTTCACCTGCAACTCGATTCGAGGTTCCCAGGGCAATGAATAAAGACCCTAGCAACAAAAATTGAGGCACTAAGTATAAACCTTCTTGTTTATATAACAGAGACTTGAGTCACTGAGTCTTGCTGAGGCCAAGCTCCATCTGGGAAAATATGATTATGCTGACCCGAAAGAGTTGGAGTAGAGCTGCATTGGAACGATGACAGCACTTAGCTTCAATCTTTGAAAAATTCAAAAGTTATAGGGAGGGCCCCCAAGCATGTCTGAGCTAGTCTGGAGAAATCCAAAAGTAGAAAGCACCCCATTCTGGCACCGAGTTTATGGTTTATGAAACACCAGGTCAGATGAAGTGACACATCTTCCATCTGGCTGTCAGAAAATATCTCTTGACTCAAAGAATAGTAATTTCTATTTGTGGTCAAGAATAGGTTTAACAGATACCATTTTGTGATTTTATGGAAACCTTTTTCAAGCTCTTTGAGAGACCTTACCACACTATTTTATTTCATCGTCTGAAATTCACATTTATTTTACTCCAGCAGGAAGTCAGAATATTTTATCATTAAGTGCTCATTTATTAACTTAAAAGAGTTTTCCCTAATCTCACAAATGTTTTCATTAGCAGTTGGCCCTCTTCCTGACGATTCATCTGGGAAGGGCTTCTCTACTTTGCAAAGTAGAGTTTTCCCTTTTTTTTTTTTTTTTTCAACAAGGGCAAGAGAATAACTGAAACATCAGATCTTTCAATAATAAAATGAACACCACCAAAATACAAACAAGCCAAAAGCAACCCCAATCATGTGTTTAAAATCAGTATAGCTAAGAGGAAATATATTCCTGAATGGCAGACAGAGGGAAATTTGCCATGAAATTAAAATAGTCACTATTAATTTAGAAAATTCTTAGGGAAAAAATTACATTTTCTACTGGAGAAAATCCTGGACTAAGAAGCCAGAAAATTCAATACAGATCCTAGATTAACCTGTAAGTAACTGTGGTCATGAACAAATCTTATGTGTTTGGACTTCAAATTTCTCATTTGAAAATCAGGAAGTTGAAAGATATTTCTAAAGTCTTTTTTAATTTTAATATCCCTTGAGTTTATGAAACTGAATTTTTAAAAAATTCCAAAATCACAAATGTCACAAAGTTAAATTATTTTTTTCCTCCTTCACACACAGATTTAGTGAAGATAAATTCCCCCAAAATATTAGGGGGGAATCCAGATTCTGAAGACAGTTAAAATTTAAAAAGATGTAAACAGTGTTTAGAGATGTATGTGTCACTCTACAGATTCTTTGTGCCAAAAAAGTATTTGGATAAGGTGGCTGCTCCCTCCAAACATAGATTATTTATGATTCAGAGCCCACACCAGTAAAAAGTCTATAGCAGGTGATCTCCCTATTAATGCTAGTTTCAAAGGATTACAACTACTTATGACACTGATCTTGATTACACCTATGCTAAGTTCAATTTGCCCCCCAAATCTTGTCTTCTCAAGCTTCAGTCAATACATCTACCAAAATTCTCCCTGATGCACCTTGGCAGTTCCACAAGTTCCATGGATGCTCTCCAAGCTACTTATGGCATTTCACTCCTCCATGACTTTGAAAGGGCTGCCTCACAGACCTGGAGTGTTATTCCCAGGAGCTCTACGGGAACATTCTTCCAGACAAACGGAGTTCTAGTGACCAGGTTCAGAAAGTGCAGATGATTTGTGCAAAGAAAAGAAGGACTTCTCTGAGGGGCAGAAGACTTGAATCAGAGTCCATGCTGGACTCCAGTGCAAAGCTACTCTGTTGTACCAGGTGACAAGGACCTTTTCTTTCCCTCCCCCCCCCCCTTATTGCCTGCCTTGCAAATCCTGATCATCTTTAAGAACTGAGTAGCTCCCTTTCTCTGACTTCACCTCCTCCACGTGATGCATTTCTCTTCTGTGAGCCAGCTCAGAGCATCCCAAGCCCACATCTATCCTATTTAAGCTTATATGTGTGCATATATATAATTATATTACATCATATTGCATTTCCCAGGGCTCTCCCCCATCACCTGTGAACCCTCATCTTAATTTTATTGTTCTCATCCTGTCCCTGATTTCTCCCTTCCCTCTCCCTGCTCCCCTTCCCTAGCTGCCTGCCCCAGTTCTGTTGTCAGCTTACTTTGACTTTTTCTTATCCTTTTGTTTGCAATTCCTGTATCCCATCTATAGGTGAGAGCATTTGGTTTCTGTCTTTTTCTTTCTGACTTCTTTCTGCTAATATGATGCCCTCTAGGCCCATCCATGTTATCAGAAATGCTTCCCATTTGTTGGTTTTGATTGCAGAGTAATAGTCCATTGTGGAAATACATCACATCTTTTCCAACCATTCCTCAGTTTTGGGGCATTTGTATAACCACCTTATTGTTAAAAACAGTCATAGTCATCTCTAGCTCACCACTTAGGATGGGGTGTGTTTGTTTTGAATATTTAATGTATGCCTGTTTCAAGGGATATTTGTATTTTTGGTGTTAAAATTAACTACAACCAAGAAGCCCAAGAGTAGTAGCCAATGTTAAAAGCCATTTCCCTTCTCAAAGAAAGGTAGTGAGCTAATAAAACACATCAGTTCTTTTGGAATTAGGATGGAATGTCTATTTTTTAGTACAGACTTTAGCAATACAACATTAAAAGTAGTTGATTTTAAGATGTTGCCTTGTAATCCTTTTCTGTAAATTTCTCCATTTCCACATTTCCAAAAAGTCAATCTTTTCCTCCCTCAAAAAATGCAAATGTGGGTACAAAGGGACACCTGTGCCTCGATGTTTATTGCAGCACTATTTATAATTGCAAGGACATGGAAGCAACCTAAATGCCCCAAAACAGATGACTGGATGAAAAAAATGTGGTACATATACACGATGGAATATTACTCAGCAATTAAAAATGACAAATTTGATGAATTTATGGAAACCTGGATGTACCTAGAAGAAATCATTCTAGCAGAAACGAGCCAGATAGAAAGGAACAGAAACCAAATGGTTTCACTAATATATGGTCAACCAAATGAAACTGCACAAGGGGAGAATG
>PVHY01021673.1:0-23551 GCA_004024945.1 Uropsilus gracilis
GTGAGTGTGGCTTGCTGTGGGCGTGTGGCTTTGGCCATGTGGCTTCAGACAGCGCTGGGAGGGCACCAGCCTCTGCTGCAGATCCAGGGCAGGAGCCTCAAGCAAAGGGAATCAACAGACCCAGGAACTCCCACCAGGTCGCCCCAGCGAGGGGCGGGCTGGGCCCAGGGGCCCTGCCGGTGGAGCCAGCCTGGCTGGGATTTATGAGCCCCTCTTGGACACGTAAAAGATCACATTAAGTGCAATAAATGTAGATCACGCTCCTAAATAAGCTGAGATTTATCCCCGGATCCTCTCTGCAGGGGCCAGCCCCATAAATCCTGCTGGAGCCGTCCCCTGGCCAAGGGGTGGGGGAGGGGAAGCGAGAGGGGGGCAGGTTGAGGAGTGGGGAGCAGTTCCAGGTACTGAATGACTGGGGTGGAGAGGGCGTCCTCAAGGGTCCAAGTGAGGGGGTGGAGCCCAAGTTGCTCACCCTCCTTGCCCCAGCACAGGGTCTCCCCCTGTGCCCACCCACTTCATACTTTCCTGGCCCTGCCTGTTTCTGATCTCCTTGTAGACATTAGCACAGTAACGACTGTCATGTCAGGGTCTGTAGCCTTTAAATGTTAGGAAGCTGAACCCCAGCTAGCATTGCCTTTGTGCACAGTGGGGGTGGGGTGGGGGGATCCATTAAGAAAAATGTATTGAAGGAAAATGCAAATTTACAGACCAATAAATTAGGGGATGATTAGTCACGTTGCAATCTTTCTTCAAAGGGTTCTTTAAAGGCTGTACTCCTTCATTTAAGTGTCTGTTTATAGCTCAGTAACTTCCAGACTGAGAGGCTGGGAGGCCCCACCAAATGACAAGGGAACTGCGAAGATGCAGAGAAAAAGGGAGAGGGGCCCCCTCCTTCCTTAGCCAGCCTGTGGATGAAACAGCCCTCAGAGGCCATCGGAGTCATCCGAATTACCTCGGCTCAACAAATGCTTGCCTGGAACCTACTATCCACCACGCACAATCCTGACATGGGGGAGACAAGCAGACGGGACCCCCCCGCAGGACCTCCACGGCGTTCTCAGGGTGGGGGTGGGGCGGGAGAATTACAATGATCAGGTTCACACTGATTGCAAGTTGACTGCATGCTATTTCCAGACAACTGCTTCTGAGCCCTGCCAGAGCCAAATGTCAGGGACAGTCTACATGCTTGACTGTGGAAGCAAGCAAATCAATAAAGGGTGGAATTTTTGAAAAGGAAAACCAGATCTATATGCCATGGTTTCTCCAGCTTTCCTGAAGAACAAATGCAAAGTTGGCCTCCATGGAACTGATTGCCCCAGAGTCCTTTGCTCTGTGACCTGGATAAAATCCTTCAGCCACTCAACACGTCTAGTGCCACTGACCACAGGCAGACAGAAGCAATGAGCTCATCCTGGCCATTCGGATGTCTAAGAAATCTCTTCCAATGGTGAGCAGAGGCCTGCTGGAGCCCTTCACCCACCATCTGGAACCTCAGAGATTATCTCCCAAGCTCCTCTTGCCCCCATGTCTCTGCTCCTGTTGTTCCCTTTGCCAGAATGCCCTCTCTCCTTTTTCCTACCTAGCAAGCTTCTACTCTTCTGCAGTACCCGACTCCTACTCATCCTGCAATACCCAGTTCCTATTCCTCCTGCAATACCCAACTCTGTTAAGAACTTTTTGTTGAGATGTATCCATTGGCACCTGCTGCTCCCCCTGGATTATAAGCAGCTTGAGTTAAGTTTTGTGAAACTCTTAGAGTCAAGCACCTTACCTGGCATGTGGGAGCTGCCACCAACACTTTATAGAATGATGGATGGACATACTTACTGAATGTGGAGCCCCCACTGTGAGCTACAACAACTCTCTGAGCGAGGTTTTATAATCCTATTTCGTAAGAGAAAAATTAAGCTTGGAAAGGTGAAGAGTTGTTCAAGGTCAAAGAACTGGTAAATGAGGGGACCCAGGTCCCCTCATTTGACGATCTATACAGCCTCAGCACTTCTCTCATCTAAGTTACAGTTACGGGCTGTGTGATACTTACCTCTGGGTCCCCCGAGCCCAGCTTAGCATGTGCACAGAACAGAGTGGCTAATGAATGTGTCTGAAAACACTGTCATTTTTCAAGTCAACAACCAGTGCACTAACTTCCAGGACTGTGCCAAGACATATGAATCCCATACAGGTATTTTTACATAGATTCTTAACAGTTCATTTTTTTCCTAGTTAAATTCAGTTAAACTAGTTAAAGCCGGTGAAAAAATGAAAAACAGGTTATTAAGATTCACAACATTATTTTAAGTTTAGACATTTTACTTATACCCAGAACAGGACTTATTATATTGCTTTCCTGTCTTGAATGGATGTAAACTCATCAATATAAATACAAAATCAAAACCTACTTCTTTGCTTATTTTATTTTCCGTGGAGAATCTTAAGTTACAACCAATACAAGAAATCTTGAAAGAATGTTTAATGAATAGGGAGCTCTATCAAAAGATAGAAACACACTCCCCACATACTTAAAATAATATTGTGAATTTTAATACATCACCTTGCAACTTTAAGTTTCTTTCAATTACTTTAAACTCTAAGTTTATTTCAATTACTTTAACTTTCAGGGAAAGATTTGTTTTATTGATGCCAGAGGTGTTTTGGTGCCTTCTGGGTTTATAATCAAGAATTTTAAATATTTTTATACTGAGATATAAGAAAATATTTTAATTCATCCAACGACTTTGTACTGCAGCTAGGGCTAAGAGAACAGGGATGTGCCTTCTTTGTACAGGTTCAGTGCTCACAGTGGGTCTGGCACATAGTAGGTGCTTCATAAGGATATGTTGAATAACTGCTTATTATAAGTAGTTCAGATTCTCCTTTTACTAAGCAGGCCTCTTTCAATGGAAGAGATGGAAACATAGCTCCACTGAAGGAGGAAAAGGTCAAGTATTGACTTACAGGTAGCTCCCAGCACTTCTCTCATCTAAATTACAGTCACGGGGGCTTGGGTCCCAAGCACGTGGGGTCCCAGTTTGGGACCCGTATTTCTGCAGAAACCACATGGATGGGAACCTGGAAAAAACGTAGCAAGAAGTAGATGTTCTTTGCGCCTTTTCCCCCAAAATGATTCTTGTTTCAAGTTGAGACCCCAAACTTGGGCCCCCCAAACTCTAGTTTGGGAGTTCAGGGCCATCCATCTTTCATCCTTGGTTTCAGCAGGGAAGATGGTCACTGGTAGTTCTCGAATCACCTCTTCCCAGCTCTGCTTGATTGTCTTGAGACAGGAGATCCCCAAAGGACAGATTTCTAGGTAGAGCTCTTCACACCCCCCACGTATGAATGGCATTTTAAACCAGCAGTGTGTATGCAAAACTCCAGTATAGCCAATTCAGTATCTTTAAGGACTTTTTTCTTTGGGCAAACCCTGTATTCCTAGGTAGTGTTTACAGAATTTGCAATATTAAAATCTTAGTAACTTAACGGGGTTCTAAAGTTGAAAGTCAGATGTTGCCAGGCCGCTCTCTCGGTGGCCACCACACTAGGAGCTGCCCGGAAGCCTTCTGCTCTGGGCTGATAAGACATCACCCAGCTCATTGGCCAGAGGCATTCGACATTGGCATTTCCCACTCCTGAATGACGCAGGCGGGAGGCCTTGCCCATCTGAATGACAGTCTTAAGCTGCGTGACGCAAGCCAGCTCTGGTCCCCAAGGTTATCAGATTCCTGTGTCTGGGGAATTCTGTGTGTGGGTGGCACCCAGGCTGCCACCACCAGGGCCAAGATTCCTCCTCTTTGAAGACTCCCCTGCTCGAGCCAATTCAGCTCAGCGGAGAACAGGGGTTCAGGCACGCTGAGGACAGCTTCAGGGCACAGATTGTATGACAGAGCCTGGTGCAGCGGGGAAAACAGCGTTTAGACAACTGTCCCATTTTCCAGAAGTGGAAACAGGCTCAAAATAGGAGAACAGACCCAATTCCCAACCTAGACGGCCTGACCCAATGCTGTCACCTCACCTCTCTGCAAGGGCTTTCCCTGTCACCTCACCTCTCTGCAAGGGCTGCTCTGTGGTGTGTCAAAAAGACCTTTCTGGTCAAAATCTTCTGGGCAATGCTGCAAACTCTGCCTCTCAGGAAGTTACAATGTTCATTAGCACCCTGCAAGGCTTCTAGAAGTCCTGCTTCTAGGACTTCTAGAAGGAAATATACTGGACTTTGCTTTTATCTGACTCCAAAACTCTCCCTTTCCCATGACCGGGTCCTGTAGGAACATGCTATGGGAATCGTATTATACCCTAAATACTGTGTTCATTCATTTCAACAGCGAATGTTCCAGTGTGGTAATAGCAGGTGGGAGATGTTACCTGACTAATTTTATACTTCTAGTGGTGTCACCACCAGTGTCACCAAGACTTGGAGGGTGTTCAAAATTAACATGGTCACTCACTCGCCTTCAGTTTCTTGAACTGAACAGAGAAAGGCGTCAGTCACAGTGTTAGCCTGGGGACTGACCCATGACATCACCTCTCTCAAGAAAGCTTTTTTGAGAGTCAACCAACACACAGTAGGAAACAGCACTGAAAGCTATAGCGAGGGAGGAAGACAGCCCAAGTCTTGGTGACATCGCTTCTGTTCCTGGATCCAGCCATGCCTGACACTGCCACACTCCCCCGGTGGACTCAATTTTGTGAATCAGTACATTCTCCTTCTGCTTAAAGTCGCTGAGGCTGTGTGTCTCATCCGTAACAAAAAATATCGTTGCATTTAGAAACTGGTGTCCAAAAGCAGAGTATTATAAATATGGAATTCGGAGTTGAGGTGGAATGTGGGTAGGCGAGTATTGAGCAAGGAAGAGGATCATAAGAAGTGAGGTCAGTGAGGTGGGGAGAGGTCAGATGACCCTGAACCTTATAGGCCAAGGGCAGGGTTTGAGGTGTTCTTGCAAGTACGAAGGGGCAGCTTCTGGGGAGTTTTAGAAGTGGGACAATGACTTAATGTGAGTTATGTTTTCAAGTGATTATCCTGGTGGGTGGATGCAAAGTCACGGGGGTGGGGGGGGCAACAGTGGGAATCAACTGGGGAGGAGGCTAAGAGGTTGTCTTGGCCACACCTGGTGGTGGCCTGAACCAGGATCAAGGGCTGTGCAGGTGGTGATAGCTGCCGTAGAATGGGGAGGTGTGGCTGATGGGAGGGAGGAGTGATAGGAGTTGCATAGCGGGAGCTGCTGGTGCCTGTAGCGCAAATGAGCTTTCAAGGTTCATACATATCCTTCCGCCATTAGCCCCTATGACTGGCACCTGTGGTGTTGCTGGCTCCCCCATGATTGTATCCACCTGGCCCAGTGGGTGTGCGCATGCGTAAGTAGGCACACCTCGACCTAGCAGGGCAGGGATAAAAGGGCAATGTCTCTGGGGGGAGGGGAAAACTCAGGAGGGATCTCTGGAGAAGTCAGGGGGACTTGAGTGGCTTTTTTTTTTTGAGGCTATTCGCTAAGTTGCCCGGGAAACCGCAGACTCACGTTGCTCAGAGTACCACAGACTCAAGTGATCCCCAGCCTCAGCCTCCCAGGTAGCTGGGATTACAGGCACGCGCCACCACGCCCAGCTATTTTTGAGACTAGGTCTCGCTATGTTGCCCCGGGTGGGTCTCGAACCCGCGGACTCAAGTGATTCCTAGTCTCGGCCTCCCGTCCTAGGCTGGGATTAAAGGCACGCGCCGCTGCGCCCGGCCCTTCCAGTGGCCGTTTCTTTGGGGGCTGTTTTCCCTTTCTCACTATTAACATCGCTGTGAAGATGAAGCGAAGGACTCTGATGTTCTTCCAGTTGCTAGAACTGATGA
Source organism: Uropsilus gracilis (assembly GCA_004024945.1). Taxonomy (NCBI): domain Eukaryota; kingdom Metazoa; phylum Chordata; class Mammalia; order Eulipotyphla; family Talpidae; genus Uropsilus; species Uropsilus gracilis. The sequence goes on from PVHY01021673.1 coordinate 5,831, forward strand.
TGAACCTACCCGAACTGGGACTCTTGCAGAAGTGCCCCACCAGACCCCCAGTGCTCCCGGGGAGCCCCAACCCTCCCCTCCCATATCAGCCACCCCCTTCTCTGGAAATCGCTTCCAGCCAATGGGACCCACCACACCAGGAGTGTCCACACCCCTGCCAACAGGCCGAACCTGATTGGTTCCAAGGTGGGACCAGCTCTGTGTCACAATTCGTGAGCTCCCCCTGGGGTCAGGCTAAAGTTGGTCGCTGGCTGAGAGCCCAGGCTCGCTGCCCTTGCCAGCTCCCCTCCCTCCCTTCTCCAGAGCTTAGCTCAGCTCCAATAAACCACGTGCACAAGGGCCCGGGCTTTCAGGGTCCCCAGCCCAAGATGGAGTCTATGCTCTCAGCCCGAGCACCGGGTCCCGGTGGATGGGATGGAGAAGCTGAAGTTGATCTAGAAGATAGTGTGATTTTGGACATGTTATGTTTGAGCTGTTTGGTCAAAGATACTAAAAAAGACGGTGTTTGGATGGGAAAGTAAGACGGGCCCATTTAATAGAATCCCTACCCTCTGGTATCACTGGGAGGATGGGGCTGGGGGTGGGGAGCGTGGCTGGTGCTCTGGCTCTGACAGTGAGTCAGCGAGTGATGGGGGATCATCGTGAGAGAAGATTCTGCCCTTGGTGCAGATTGCCACTCTGGCCAACGCACTTTCTGCCTGTGAGCCCCAACTTCTCTACCTGCGAGAATCACGTTGCCTGGGGTACCACAGACTCAAGCCATCCCCAACCTCAGCTTTCCAGGTAGCTGGGATTACAGGCGTGTGCCACCACACCCAGCTATTTTTTGGGACTAGGTCTCGCTGTGTTGCCCCGAGCGGGACTGGAACCGCAATCCCTAGCCCCAGCCGCTTCATAGGCTGAAGCTTACAGGCACGAGCCACCATGGCTGCTACCTGCGAGAATCAGAAGAATTCTTCTAGCTCTGCAACCCCCCGAGCCCCGCCTTCCTCCACCCTGACACCTCCTCGGCTCCGCACTAATTCACACTCGTGACTCAGGAAAGCTGGCTTAGTACTGAGACACCTGGAACTTGTCCTCTGCGCTCACCATCAAGAGCTTAAGACATGCCAGGTGCTGTGATGGAAGATTCAAGGAGCAGGAAGATGACATCTTTGCCCTCAGACCTCGCAGAGCAGAGCCCCGCCTGTGACCCAGGGGTGCCCAGGTGTTCTCTCTGGTCCTTTGTATTGCAAGATAGACCCCCCCCCCTCTTTGCAAAGAGGGCAGGTAGGAGTAACACTCAGGCAATCTAGGCAGTGTCTTCACTGAACATGACCTCTGTTTGCATGTGCACGTTTCTCCATGTGCCTGGGAGGTGGTGCGGCCAGCGTGGGCAGGCAAACCTCTGCTGTGACGGGAAGCTCACTACCAACAGGCTGATTTGGTCATTCTGGAGTAGACCTGGGAATCTGCATTTTAAAGATGAAGCTTGCAGCAGACAAGTTTGGAAACAACTAAAACTGGGCACCTTTCTCCCAGATCCTGAATGACTCCGGTAGTGAGAATTCGGATTGGCCTTCAGCAGAGCTCTTCTGGGCACTAGCTGTGTGGCCTTGGGCAAGTCACTTTACCTCTCTGAGCGTGTTCTTGCATCTGGAAAATGCAGACAAAAATGAACAAATGAATGAATGGATGGATGGATGAATCTGATAGTAGGGGAGCGAGGAGGGAGAAGGCTGCATATGATCGTGCCATCTCATGGCGGAGAATCCGGAGGCTCTGTGTGGTGAGGTGAGATCCCAGATCACCTGGCCTGAGCCAGGATTTGAACCAAGGTCCGTTGACTTCAAAGTGAGTGAGCTGTGGCCTCTCATTCTCTTTAAATAGATCAAGTTCCCTGAAAAGTGACTTTACAGAGGAAGAAAAGCATGGGGGTTCCAAGATTGGGTCTGGCTGAGTAGCGGGAACTGAACGGTTGGGTGGTGAGACTCCCTTATCCCTGGCATCCTTTGACCAATGGGACTTGGGCTCTGGTTGCAGAGCAACACGAGGAACCTGACTATGGATGATAGGAAGAAGATTCCAGACTAACGGAACAGCCAGTGCAAAGGCCTAAAGTAGACAAGAGCTGGATGCGCTGGAGGCTCAGGCGAATGCTGGAGGATCACCCTGGCTGCTGTGAGAAACCCTTCTTTTCTCTTCCCCTCCCTCCTTCCATAGCTGTCTTCCCTCCTCCCTTTTCCAGCAAATACTTGTTAAGAACCTACTAGGTGTCAGACACTGTACTAGACATTAGTGGTCTGCAAAGCACCTGGATGACCCGGACCAAGTCAGTCCCGACCCACTGCCACATCCATCCCAGCTCTGACTGAGCCATCTGGATGTCGCAGGCCAGCAGAGCCCCTGCATGACTGCAGCCCCAACCAGCATGATGTGGAGCAGAAGAATCAGCGGCTGAGCCCAGCCCATCCACGGGCACACCGAGACTGGGGCGCCATTACTGTCTTGCACCACTCAGTCTAGGGAAGTTTGCCATGAAGAACAGAGACGAGACAGGCAGGAGTCCGACATTTACGAGTCCCACTAGGGAAAGGACCACAAATGGCAATTCACGCCCAGCAAGGCCCTGTGTGGATGGAGCTCGGGATGGCAGGAAAAGCAGGAAGGAGATGAGGTGGGCGGGCTCTGGGTCTTCCCCTGGTGGTTGGCTTTGGGCCTACGCCTCTTGGGATGCCAGTGTCCTCCAGACACTGAAGGACTTGGGAGTCATCTTCCCAGAGCATGAGCTCACTTTGCCATCCTCGGTTGGCCCGGCTCCTGGCTAATCAACCTGAAGATTTCTTTTTTTTGAGACTAGGTCTCGCTATGTTGCCTGGGATAGTCCCAATCCCGCGGACTCAAGCTATCCCCAGCCTCAGCCACCCAGGATTACAGGCACCCACCACCACACCCAGCTGCTTTTTTTCGAGAACCAGGTCTTGCTATGTTGCCCGGGGTAGTCTTGAACCCGCGAACTTAAGCAATCCCTGGCCTCTTGTATCCCAGAGCTTGGATTACAGGCGCATGCCACCACGCCCGGCTAGCCTGAAGATTTCTGCTCCAAACATTCATCCCTGCAGCTCTAGCACGAAATGATCTGCTAGATCCAGGGCGCCTGAGATCACCAGGACATGGGCTCTTCGTATCCGCACCATTGGGGTGCACATTCCTGCTCTGTCACCCCGCAGCTATGGCCCTGAGTGAGTCTCCTAACCTCCCGGGGCCTTTGCTTCCTTGTTGATGCAGTAGGAGCAGCTCCGTCAAGGGAGAAGTGCCGCAGACAATGAGCTGATTCATGTAAACCCCGGAGAGCCCAGTCAACGGCTGCGATGATTTCCCCTCATTTTCTGTCTCAAGCATCTGCGCTCCGCTGAGCATATTTAAGTTGAGATTTGTCTCCTAATAGCATCCTTTCTCTCCTGATAGGCTTCGGGCTTCTGAAAGACCTGCGTCGGGCTGCAGCCCAGACCACAAGACTTAGCCCCAACAAGGGGCGCAGACGGAGCCCCGGGAGCCAGATGTCTGCATTCCTTTGGCTGGCTGTGGGCTCGAGGCGCACCGCCTCATTCCTCGGAGCCTCGGCCGCCTCTCGTAAAGTGGGGGTGACTGCTCCCACACGTGCCTCCTGGGGCAAGGTGAAGACTGAGATACTGGGTGCTAAGCTCTGGACAAATGGCACGTGCTGGACACATGGCCCAGTGTTGGCCACATGGCCCAGTGTTGGATCACAGATCCGAAAGGTGGAAGAGCTGACGCTCCTTCTGGCTGTGTGGCCTCGGACAGCTGGTTGACCTCTCTGGGCCTTGGTGTCCCCGCATGTAAAAGTGAGCTGAAGTCATCACACCTGCAGACACAGTGGACTGGGTTACATGGTATCCTTTAGACACCTGTTTTCGGAAGCCTGTCTTCTGAGCCTGGTTTTTGAAGATCGGAAGCAGACGCATCAGTTTCTAGGTCATTTCCAAAACAGAAGCCAGTGCCACCCTTGTGACTGGCAAATGCTGAGTGGTGGCTGTCTCCTCCAGAGAGAGGTCTGTGCTCCCCCGTTCCTCCGACACCACACCCATACCGGCCTTCACCACAGATGTCACAGTCCTGACGCCATTCAGATTTTCCAGCCCTGAAAGAGATGGCCTTGCGGGCCCGCTTGCTGGACCAGTGTCCTCAAACGCTCTGCCCACAGGGGTTTAGACAGTTTTGCTTCCTGGTATCCGCTCAGCACTTCCAGGAATGCCGTGGATGCTCTGCAAACATTGGGTTCCCACCCCTCCCTGGCTGCCAGGTGACCTCGTTTACCCCACAGCCAGGAGGTGCGAGATGCACCCTCCTGGGTGTGCCTCACCAAGGCCCTGTCCCTAAGTGGCCTGCGGGTGGGCCCGTGCCATGGACACCTGGACCTTTGTTCCACAGGGGAGGCTTGGAGAGCCCCCCGGCACTGAGGAGACGCCTCTGATCAGACCCAATGGGCCACTTGCCTCCCTCACCAGAACTGAACTCCACTTGTGGGTGGGAATCCACACACGCCCCACGGGTGGACAGCGTGGACTCGACGTGTACAGGTGTGCTCAGGTGTGACTGAACACACTGTCGCTTGGCAGCTGCGACTATCACTGTGTTAGTCAGGCCTCTCCAGAGAGGCGGAACCAATAGCACAGAGAGAACAGAAGAGGGGTTTGTTACAGGATTTGGCTCACACGATTGTGGCAGCTGAGAAGTGCCCCCCTCCATCCTCTGTCAGCTGGAGACCCCGGAAGGGGAAGGCGGCTGCTGTCACTCAGTGTCGGCGCTCACTCAGGCCTGAGCACGCTGGTGACCGAGGGCAGGAGAGAATGGATGGCCCAGCTCAGCAGAAAGTGGATTTGCCCTCTGTCTGCCTTTTGCTCTCTCCAGGCCTTCAGCAGACTGGCCCAGGCCCACCTGCACGGGGAGGGCCATCTTCACCTGGTATGAGGTCCAGGTGCTCATCATCTCCAGGGCCACCCTCACGCTGCGCCCAGAAACATTGCAGCGGCCACCTGGCCGTTTGTTGGCTCAACCAAGTGGACACTTTCAATCAGATGACACAGTAACTCTCTCCCCTCCGCCCCTCGAAGGGAGAGCTGTCAGAGGGAGAGCTGTCAGCCCCTCCGTCAGAGGCTGTTGGAAGGCGCTGGCCAGCTGTGTGGGGAGCGTCTCAGGCATGGGAGCCATCACACCTTCCTCTCCACCATGGAAAGACACCAGGGCTTGATGTTTCCAAACCAGGGGGAGCCATGCTCCCCACTCTACCATGAAACCCGTAAGATACCATTTGATTTCTAGAATTGGGTTTTGATCAGCAATGGCCCCCATCTTAGGTGGTGCCCCTAAGCCATCTCATTAACATCACCAAAGGCCCTTTATTACTCTCAACCCTGAAATCACCAGGGTCTTAAGAACTCTGCCACAGGAAGTGGAATGAAGGCCAAAGATTTATTCTGATCTACAGTATCACAGTGCGCTCAGTGGGGGGGGGGGGACCAGTACTTGTAGAAGACATCTTTCCTTTTTCCCCACCCAGCTGTTCCCACAGAACAGCCCCCTAAGTTTTCTCAGGGCAACTGCCCCTCCTCTGGGCTCTGTCTCTGTCATTTGTGGGAGTCGAGGCTATGACCCCAGAACCAGGCCTGGCCAACCAAAGCCCTGGCCCCACCAGCCGCTGATTGGCTCAGGTAGGCAGGTGGCCCAGGTGAGGCTGCCACCTGCCATTCCCAAGAGGCCTCTCCTGAGGCTGCGGGCGTCAGGAGGCCGCACCCGTGTTGGTCTGTCAGGGGGGACTTTGTAACCTGTCCTGGGGGGGTGTCCAAACACCATAGGTCCAGTTCCTTTACCTTTGGATAAGCCTGAGTTTCCTCACCTCAGAAGTGGGGGAAGAAGGGATAAGGGGGGGTCTCTTACAGGCTGTCACAGTGGTTCGGTGACGTCAGGACCTGGTACCGTCACCGTCATTGTCAGGTTTTCAGGCCTAGCTGGCACCCACCTCCATGAAGTCTCCCCAACCACCTGAGTCCCCAGCCGCCTCCCAAGGAGCACAGGATCCACGTCAACAAGCTTGTCATGCGCTTACACTCTGTCTCTTCTGGGGTCTTGCTCAAATGCAGGGACACCGGAGTCCCAGGGGTTCCCAGACCCACCTCTGAGGACCTTCACCCAAGGTCTTCTGCGGGGCCCAGGAATCTGCATTTTCACAGAGTCCTCTCTTGCAGACATGATTCTGAAGCCACGGTCCACAGACCACTTGGTGGAAGCACTCGCCTTTGCCCCATCCCATTGACAGAGCAGGAAACTGAGGCTCAGAGGACCTGGGTTCACTGGGTTCACTGGTTCACAGGCTTGAGCCAGAGCACATGCCCAGGAGACCTGGACCCTTCTGCCCGCAGCTGGGCTTCCTACTCCTGAGGCTGGTTCCTCACCTAGGGTGTTCGTGCCCCACCCTATCTGGCTCCAGACCCCTAACCTGACGGATGCTCAGCTAAACCCGCCAGAGGCAGGAGCGACAGTGGTGGGACCAAAATACCCAGCAGTGTCCTCAGCCAAGGGGGCTTCTTCTGAGAGAAGATGGATGACCAGGTTGGGGCTGGGGTGGAATCTCCAAAATGGCGCAAGGATCGAGTCGTCACCCTCGGGGTTTCCCAAGATGCTAGGAGTTCTCCTGGTGGCCTTCTGTTGTGAGAAGCGCCTGGTGGTGTTGACAGCTGCCACCCCCTGCCTCGTCCTAAGCAACGGGGGCAGGACTAGCACTTACCTTGCTCATCTGTGCCTCACCTCTAGATGGCCTGATAGTACCCACAATGTTGTCACCTGCTCCTGCCTGCTCCCTACCCTGCCCCTCTGACTGTGGGGTGGAGAACCTGGAGACCCTGGAGATGGCCCTGGCCCCCATTCCTGGGCCATTCCCCAGGGTTGCATACCTGTGAGATGGGGCGGGGAGCGAGGAGCTTTCTGCCTTCTCAGGCTGGCACCCTGATGTCCAGCCCTTTGGCAAGGCCAAGCCCCGGCTCACATGGGCTGATTCTTTGTGGCTGCATGTTTGGAGCTCACACAGGGCATACAGGGAAGGTGAGCCGGGAGGGGGAGGTGGAATTGAGGAAGAACAGGTGGGGGCAACTGTGTAGGCCAGACCCATCCCTGCAAGACACCAGGCTTCCTCAGTCCTGCCCCAGAGTGAGACGCCCCTCCCTGCCACACCCACTTGCTGATGATCTGGTTTCTAGAACCATCCTGAGTCTCATTCCCCAGCGATGTCCAATGGAACGGGACTGCCCAAGGCCAGGCCCGTCAGCTGGGACAGCGTGGACCAAACGTCCTCCCGAAAAAATGTGATGCGAGCGTTGTTCATCTGTTATTGATTGGGAGGCTGTGAGCGTTGCTTCCAAAATCTCCAATAAAACTGGCTTGGAGGAGAATTTCCTGAATCCCCGGGTAAGTGGATAAAGATGTTCAGGAGTCCGGGGTGGCGCTGGTGGGGAAGTTCGTCCGCCATGGCCGGTGGTTTCCCCTTTGTTACCTAATGAAGAACAGAGAACAGTCAGCCCCTCCTCCCCTTGCAGGGGCAGCTCCCTTCTCCCTCTGAGTCGGTTTCCGGCTGGAGGCCGGGGCCTGCTCAACCCGAGGGTCCCTGGATGCCGCCTCTTCTTCTCCTTTGCGTCAGGGGCTGGGTCAGCTCATCCTCTGGACATCCGTGGCAGGGCTGTTGTTCCTGTGGGCAGTGCTGGGGAGGCAGGGGGCTCCCAGGGAGTGGGCAGGGCACCGAGAGCTGGTGCTGTTGGTAGAACAGCCCAGGATGCAGAGATGGATCCGACTCTTGAGATTCCCCACCCCAGGCCCCACCATTTATTAGCTATGTGACCCGGGGCAAGGCATTCACCTTCCGGGGCCTCAGCTGCTTCATCTGGCCACGGGGTATCCCCTCAGCCCCTGTCCCATGGGGTTGTTGCCAGGAGCCGAGACGTTTGGTTTGTCTATGTCCCGACATGCGCCTGCGCACTGAGGCGCCCGGCGGGAAGGGTCGCCATTACGGCTGCCCCGTGACGCGAGCAGCTGGCAGCTCGCTGAACCAGGCATGGGTTTCAATGTTCTCCAAAGACCGCGATCCAGAATCAACGCAACAGAACCTTTGCAGCATTCAGCATGTGATACAAAGTGGTTCGGCCTACGGAGAGTCATAAAAACATGAAGACCCACAACCTGACCAAAGGTATTTATGAAAAATCTAGAGCTTGCTGCAGACTCAGTGGTGAAAGATTGAATGTTTCCCCCTCTGAACTTCATCTTGCACCATATATAAAAATGAGACAAAGATGGATCATATACCTAGAGATAAAACATAAACATGAAAGTTCTAGAAGAAAACATAAGAGGAAATGTTTTTGTGATCTTGGGTTAGGCAAAGAGTTCTTGATTCGGCACCAAAACCACTCCCCATAAAAGAAGAAATGGATCGATTAGAATTTATCAAAATTAAGAACGTATGCTCTTTGAAGGATTGCTAAGAAAATGAAAAGATAAGGCACAGACTTAGAGAAGCTGTTTTGAAATTACATATCTGTTAAGAGACATGCATCTGGAACATATAAAGAATATTCAACCAAGAAACACAATCCTAAAAATGGGCAAAAGATTTGAAAAGACACCTCACTAAAGATATACGATGGTAAGTAAGCATGAAAAATGTTCAAAGTAGTCATCTGAGGACAGATTAAAGCCACAATGATATACCACTCACTCCTGTTAGAACAGCTCAAATTAGAAAGACTGACCATAGCAAGTATTGGTGATGACAGATTCTTGTACTCTGCTGATGGGAATGCGAAATAATATGACCACTTAGGAAAATCATTTGGTAGTTTTTAATTAGTTTGAGATAGATACCATATGACACAATTATTCCCTTCCTAGGTTCTTATCCAAGAGTCAATGAAGCGTATATTTCGCAAAAACCTGCCTGTGAATGTTCTCAGCAGCTTTGTTTGTACGAGCTAAAAACGGGGAGCAAACCAACCAAATGTTCATCAACAGAGGACAGACAGAGTAGGAGAGGACCGTACAAGGGGCTTCTTGACAATTAAGAGGAATAAACGATTGATACGTGCAGCAAGGCTAGATCTTGAAATAATTAAGCCGAGCCAAAGGAGCCAGACAAAAAAAGACTAGATGCTATGTGATTCTATTTATATAAAACTCTAGGAATGCAAACAATTTATAGGCACAGATGCAGAGCCGCTGGTTTGGGAATTGATGGAAATGTTTCTCATCCCTGTCAGGGTGATGGTTTGGTGATTGTATACATATGTCAAGATTGACCCAAATTGTATCTGTTGGAAGGTGTGTAGGTGGTTGTACTTCAGAGCCTGTGATAAAATGGGGGAAGGGAAGGGATGGCTTTCTGCAGATCACCCCGTGTGTCTCCTTATCCTGATGCCAGATGCCCTTCTCCCAGCATCCGTGTGGTCCCATGTGACGTGAACTGCCCAGTTCAAATGAACAGCCACTTCCTTCCCCCAGTGAGTGGAGGAACAGACATCAAGCACTAACTGTAATGCTACCGCGGATTTGCTTTGAACTCTGGGAGATGGACATATGTACACTGACATACGTATACATCCCAAGAGTGATGGGGGCCTGATGCAGAGGCATCCTCTCCTGGTCCCAGGCTCCAAAGGCAGAACCCAAGGCATGAGCTCATGAGCTAGTATCACTCCATTAGGGGGTGGAGTGTGATGGCTCATCTTATGTGCCAACTTGCCTGAATTGTGGATATCCAGGTCCCTGGTTAAGCCTTTCTGGTTGTGTCTGGGAGGGTGTTTCCGGTAGGGATGAACGGTTAAATGGGTAAACTGAGCAAAGCCTGTGGCCCTCCTCAGCGTGGGTGGGCATCTTCTGGTCCGTAGCCAAGTCACTGGCCTCTGCCCTGAGGCCAGATCTGAGACCCAGGATTCCTGGTGCTGCCTTTGGACTTGGGCTGGAGTCATGCCCTCAATGTTCCTGGTTCTCAGATCATAGATGGAAGATGGTGGCACTTCTCAGTGTCTGTCATTGCGTGAGCCAATTCCATGCAATAAACCTCGTTATGTATGAAGTGTGTGTGGAAATGTACATATACTGATATCAATACGGTTGTAAATATAGCTGATCTCCTATTGGTTCTGTTTCCCTGGAGAGCCCTGCTAATACGCCCAGGCAGCAGTTTGAAGCACAGAGGCAATGAAACCGAGATGGCGAGAGCCATAGGGGGATGTACAGATAGACTGGGTCTGCGAGCTGCCCCCCGAGAATCCATAGTCACCCTATCGTGGGATACCCCCTGGGCTTGAGAGGTGGGGGGGAAAGGGTCAAATATATCCACTGGCTCTCACTTCCCACTGGCTGACGGCTCACACATGGAGCCCCCCCTCAATTTTAGGCTGTTTCCACCTGGGTGTGGGCAAACAGCACCCCGAGGGCACAAGTAAGGGAGACCCCATTCTGTGTTAGGCCCACAGCAAGCTGGAAGGAGGCGCTTCCTCGGGATCTAGGGGAGCGTGGAAGAGTGTCTGGTGACAACGCAGGGATGCCAGGGAAGGCCCCAGAAGGGCTGATACGCTGGTGTCAGGCCTCTGAGAGCGAGGGTTTGAAGAGTGTGTCCTAGGGAGGCAGTTGCTGGTGAGACAGTGAGGACGAAAGCTGCTGAGGCAGCGGCTAACCGCTCCTGACCCTGTCTCTCAAGTGCAAACTGAGAGGGCCATGCAGGCGTTTCTGGGGCTTGTATATATCACCCACAGGCCAGGGGACCAGCAGGCTCCCTTGGGCTTATGGGTCTGGCCACACCCCTTGGTGTCCACCCGAGTCAGAAGGGCCTGCGTGGGGCAGGACACCAGCCCCAGCCCTCCATTTCCCTCACTTCCCCAAGGAGCCCTGGAGAGTTTATATTTGTTCTTTTTTCTTCATCAATCCTGGGAGCGTTTCTACTCCTGTTGGCCCTCCTGCTCCTCTCCATCTGGGAGAGGGCCATCTGTTGCACCCAATGCATGTGCCCTCTGCCTGGGGTTTCTAGAAAGTTCTCTGGTCCAAGCTGCTCAGGCCTGGCTTATGAATGCAAAGGGAGCTTTGGACAATTTTAAGGAGACCTTTTCTCTCTCCACAGGCTGCTTTAAGATTATTATATTCCTGAAAATTTAAGAAAGCCCTAAAACAAGGGCTGGCCTCCTTCCTCTAAAGAATGCCTGTTCTCTCCTTCTTCAGCCAATGCACCTCCTGGATTTTGCTCCAGGTGGAAAGGTTGCAAGGCAACATGCTTTAGGATGGGAGGAGAGAGTTAAAAACCACCTTTGCATAGCCTAAATGCCCACCAAACGGTGAAAGGATGAACCAGTCGCTGTGTAGCCACACGGTGGACTATTACTCAGCAGTGAAAAGGGATACAAACAAGATCTCAAGAGCATTGTGCTAAGTGAAGGAAGTCATGTTAAAATTTGGGAATGTTAAAAATTTGTAAACCAAAGTAGTCATTTTGTTAAATAACCTCCTTGTAAAAAGGAGGAAGCAGGATAAATATGCATAGCACAGGTGGAGATCTTAAAGGAGGAAACACTCTGTAAAAAAGCAGAAACAGGATAAATCTGCATAAAACAAGAAGAAAAAGGTAGAACCAGGGGATGTCTGCATTCCTCAGATGAGAGTAATTTACCCCAAATGGATGTCTAAAGTTAAGGTGACCATGATGTAAATTACCCCAATTCTGTTCAAGATTATATAAACTCTGACACATCAATAGGGAGGGTCCGACCCCCCAAAGTACTACCCCTGCGTCCTGTGTCAGTGGGTGCAGGTTGGACCCAAACTCGAGTTAGCCATAAAGTTTTTTTATTTTTTATTTTTTTTTTGCTTTTTAATCACTTATGGTCTTGTGTCCTTTGCGGGGCTAAGAGGATTCTAAACTCTAACAGTCAGGCACAGAAGACTACATAGTATGCAATCCAATGTATAGAATGTCTGCACAAGGCCAATCTGTAGATCAGATCGACAGATCAGCGGTTGCTGGGGCAGGAGGGGACGGAAGGGAGGGAATGACAGCAAAGGGCAGAGGGGCCTTTAGGAGAGGTGGAAATGCTCTCTATCTTGATCGTGGTGCTAATTGCCCAGCTGTATATCCTGGCCCCAAATGATTGACTTGTCCACGTAACATTGGTAAGTTTTGTTCTACTTACACAGCATTTCAATGTAGTCGATGAAGAAAAAGACTTTCAAAAAGACAGTTTCATATTTTAAAACATCAGCGTCATTTCATGACCTCCCGTTTGCGATTTATAATTTTAAGTTCCTGAGAACTCATGGTGTCACGCTTCAAGCCTGCTCTGCTCTTTCATCTGTGAACTCAGAGTTATTTTGAACACTTAGCTTAACTCTTTCTCTTAACACACCCTTCCTGACCCCCAAGACAGAGCTAGGTCCCCATGTGCTGTGACCGCAAGCAGCTTCTACCTCTCGTTGGCATACTTGCAATTTAATTATAATTTGTAATTAATTCAGTTTAATTATTTAGCTGCTTTCCGTTTCCCACACAAGTCTGTCCAGGGGTCCCCCCGGTCCAGGGCAGTGTCAGGCACACAAACAAAGCCTCACTGAATGTTTGCCGAGTGACTGTCCAGGCGCTCAGTGAGTGCGTTCAGTGCATGTCTGTGGAATGAATGAAGAAACATTCAGTGACAGTTGGGTCGGGGGAGATCGTGGCTTGCGAGGAAGGAAAGGCAGAGAACAAAAACTGAGCTGAGATCTAGGAAAACCGTACAAACAGGCCTGGATCCCGAAGGGCAGGGGATTCAGAAAAGGATGTGAGACGTTGTCCTGAGGCTCGAACCAGCACGAGGAAGGGCTTGGTGATGAGCTGCACAGCACGCTGGGCTCAGAAAGAGCCTGGCTGCTCTGAAGGCCGCTCGGATGCCACAGGCGCCTATGGACCAAGCGTTAATCTTGCGGCCAGCTCTGTGGGGGGTTGTGGGAAGCCCCTCCTTGTCTCCACACCATGCTTCGTGGCCCCCGCATTCGTCTCTACCTTGTACAGACCCATGCTGCATTGACAGCTTCTGTCGGCACCCGAACAGGCAGCAAACAGCCAGCTGGGGACCTGCCGGCAACCGGATTCGCAGCTGTGTCTCTGAGAACCCAGCTGCCAAGATGCACCAGCCCGCTGCGGCTCCTGCTCTCCGGGACGCTCGGCTCCTGTTCCGGAAAAGCAAGGATGGGTCCAGGAGGATAGGAATGGGCCCGTCAACCAACAGGGACCGCTATCTGTGCCAAAGCTAGCCATGAGCGTGCAGGGGACAGCCAGACACCATTCCGGCCACACTCAGCCGCTGGGGCAAGGCAACAGGCATGACCGAATACCCTCCGTGTGCATCCAACAGCGCCGGCTGCATCGTTGTTGTTGAACAAATGCGAACAGAGCACTTAGGCCAGCAAATGTCCCAAGTTCTTAGCAGAGATTCGCTCCATCCTCATAGCAACTGTCATGATTCCCATTTTACCAACCAGGAGACGGAGGCAGAGAAAGGCGTAGAAATTTGTCACAGATCACATAGCTGGTATGTGACAGAACAGAGGACAAGGTCAGGCAGGCAGTGGGCACCAGCGTCTGTACTCACACTCCTAACACTGAGCTGCTTTATTTTTGTAGCTGTATTCATTCATGCACTCATTCATTCATGCACTCATTCATTCATGCACTCATTCATTCATTCATTCATTCATGCACTCATTCATTCATGCACTCATTCATTCATTCATTCATGCACTCATTCATTCATTCATGCATGCACTCATTCATTCATTCATGAACTCATTCAACTAATACATAATGAGTTTGTCCTATGCATCAAGCATTAAGTGAGATGCTCGGAATGCAGGGAGGGCCCTCCCTTCCATTAACATTTGGGGAAGACCTACTACGTGCCTGGGAGACAGACCCAGTCTCACTTACCTCTCTGTCAGGCAGAAGGTGCAATCTGTATCAGGGACTGGGTGGTGATTGTTGAGTGACTGAATGTGCCTGCTGAGTATTAGAATGAGTGCTGAGCTTGGAGCCTGAGAACTTGGATTCCTCCCGCTGGGAAGGAAAATGTTTTGACATGCTCATCCATATTCAGGTATGTTATATATCCCAAGGGGCTTATATTGAACGAGTGGAACTGAGATAAGGCAATAATATCCTCCAAAAGAATGAAGTATTAATGGTGGAATTTCAGGCATCCACAAAGGAGATAATTTGGTGGGTGGGTGGCCCCCGATCATACCCCATCCTCGAGCGCCTCCTCTCAGGGCCTGGGAATGGGACAGACTCTGCCGGGAGGTGCCAAGCGCTCTGCCTGGGGCTGTGAGTCACTGGCTGGTCTCCTTGGAACCTGACCGGGAGGCGAGAGCACGTCCACCCCGCAGACAGATCGGTCCTCGGGGACCAGGCAGGGTCGGTGGAAGCAGCATGAGAGTCACTGAGGCGGAGGCCGCCAGCAGCTCCGTTCCTGTGCCTGGACTGGGCTCGGCCTCTTGGGCCATCGCGTTTTGACGTTGACAAGCTGCTAAAAGTCCTCCTTGGAGCAGCGCGGCCTGTGACAGAAGTCAGCTACCCCGGCCTCCCGTTTCGCTCGCACAGTCAGGGTCTCATCTGCCTCTCTGGGGGCTCAGCCTCCCCCACTCCACCTGCATTGTCACTCCCTGTCCCGCCTCCACACCTCAGACACAGTGAAGTCCATGCCAGCCGCCTCCGAGGTGGGCAGGCAGCTCTGGTGGCATGGGCTGCGCTGTGAGCTGCTTTCATGTTGAGAGACAGGCCCCGCCCTTTCTCGAACCTGCGGACTCAAGTGATTCCTAGCTTCCGCCTCCCGATAGCTGGGATTACAAGCGCGCACCACCACACCTGGTGGTGGGCACTGCCCTTTCTCAAAGTAGCAGGCACCTTGCCCATCGCCTTGTGCCTGCCCACGGCGTCTCCTACCAGCTCAGGGCTGCCTCTGTTCCCACAATCAGGCAGAGCGTGGGCAGCTGCAACGAGGGGGTCCTGAGAGGCCATGACATTAACAGACAAGGAAAGTGAGACCCAGCAAGAGCAGGTCCCTGGGGCTCCAGACTGCAGCTCCAGCCCACCCCAGAGCAGTTGCCGGAAGACCCCACCAGCTTGCAGCACAGGTGCCACCTCTGGGGTCCTTCCTGGGCCTGGGTGGGGGACATTCCCGCCAGCTGTGCCCTTCCTGTCCATCAGGGTCATCCTGGGGATCAGCCCCCCACACCCCGCTCCTCCCGGCCCGGTAACCAAAATAAACATTTCCCCCATACTTCATTTCATCACCCAGCAGGGAAGCAGACTTGCAGTTTCCTTAATGGGAGCATGGATTTACTCTCCATCGTGCAGGCTCAGTGGAGGGCTTTGGCTCAACCAAGATGGTACAGCGAGCTGGGGGTGGAGGGCCGCGGGCAGCCGCTCTCCCAGCACCGAGGTGTCTGAGCGTCATCAGGCCCATGGAGCCTCCAGCCAACAGTGCAGGAGGGGAGCAAGCAGCTCCCACCACTTCCCTGGCTGGACCACAGCCAGCGGGGCCCCTCTCCTGACAGCCCTCTGGCTGGGAGACTCCGCTTCTCTGTGGGGCTGCAGGGGGAGGTACCAAATGAAGATATAAGAAAAAAGAAAAACAGCCAAGGTGAAAAATAAAAACTAAAGATCTTTAGACACCATCCGGTCTGCCAGCTGATCAGCTGATCAGCTCCCAGCAGTCAGTGCGTGGCTGTCTGTCTGTCTGTCCCAGAGCCTCGGCCCCCGTGGGCACATCACACAGACACCCAGCAGAGTGTGCTCAATGTGCCAGTCACCTCCCAAAGCTGTTCATTGTTCTCAGTGCCTCTTCTGCTCACCCCTCCCCACAAGCGACCCTTCGGCACAGCCATCAGCTCTCCCTTCCATGGGTGTCTGGGAGCCAACCGTTTCTCAATGCCTGGACCTGACCTCCCTGGTCCGAACCACCATCATCTCTCGCTGCAAGGTCCCGGCCTTTCCTTTTTGCCTCCCTGTGACCCATCTTCCAGCGAGAAGACAAAGTTGGTTGATGTTTGTTGTCAAACGAACAGCAGCTTTCTCACCCGCCCTGCTCTTGCACTCCAGCGGAACACAGGGCCAAGCCCTCGCCTTCCTGCCTGCGAGCCTCCACAGAACCCTGCTGCCTGTCGTTCTCACCTCATCTCCCGTGGCTTTCCCCTTGCTCATCTCACACCGGTCTCTTCTGCTCGTGCAGTACACACTCACGCCGGTATGTCTCACGCTAGTGCAATACACCCCCACCCCAGGGCCTTTGCACTTGCTGTTGCTCACGTAGTACCAGAGCCCAGTCACTCTCTCAGTTCGGATCAAACACCCCTCCTCCGAAAGCCCCTCTGCCTGTCCCATCTCAAAGCGTCTCTGTCCCTGGCCCTGCCTGTCCTCATTTCACACTCTGACACTTCCTGACGCTGTCCCTGACAGCACTCGTTTCCGTGGCTGTGTCCCCTCCAGAGTGAGGCCGCGCTCTCATTGTTTTGTTTGATCTCCGTGTCCTCGGCGCTAGAACAGTCCCCGGTGCCCAGCGGGGGCTCAGCAAATATTTGTTGAATAAATGATGATTCTGTGTTGTTCAGGCTGTGACAGCCACACGCTCCACGGGGTTGTTCTTGCAACCCCCAAAAGCAATGCCCAGAGAGGCGCCCAAAGGGGCTTGGAGCAGAGAGAGTTAGTGGGAATCAGGATGGCAGGTGGAGGGTCCTTGCTTTGATGCTACTTCCATGGCAGATGTTACTTATAGCTCTTGGCAAACCAGGCTTTGCCCAAACGAGGCCTAACGTCTAGGTGATGTTCTGGAACGATCATTGGTGGCCCCTCCCCCAGTTCGTAAACTGAAACCTTAACCCCCCCCCACCCCCGCCATGAGATGGTACCGGCAGGTGTGGTCTTTGTGGGGTGAGTAAGTTGAGGTGAAGTCCTGAGGGTGGAGCCCCACAACAAGTCTCCTTAAAGGGAGAGAAAGGGCCTGGAGGCTTCCCTCCTGGAAGGCACGGCAGTGGCAGCTGTCTGCAGACAGGAAGAGGCCCCACTGCATGCTCCACCTGAGTGGCCTTGACTTTGGCCTTCCAGCCTCCAGAACTGTGTGGAACAAGTGCCTGTCACTTAAGCCCCTCAGGCCCTGGCAGTTTGTGCTCAAGCGCCTGAGCTGATGGCAGGTGAGGGGGCAGCCCGGACCGCAGAGAGCACCTGGTCCTGAAAGTCTGGGTGTTTTCTCCAACGTGAGCCGCAGCTGGGGACCCGGCACGTGTGGCCAGGGATAGAACGCCGAGCACCGGCTGCCCCTTGAACGGACAGCGTGATGTTCCAGCAAGGCCAGCGTTGTTCCTCGTGTCAGTTCTGGAAAGTCAAGCGCTGACGCTCAGCCTGAGGAAGGGGCAGAGCCACATCTGCGCTGCTTTATCTGGACCTGATCCGCATTAGTGGAAGAACTAGAAACAGCTCCATTGCCAGCAAAGGGGGTTGGGTAAGTCTGGTCTTGTGACCCACCTGATGGACTAGACCGGAAGGTTCTCAGCCTAGGCGTGATCGATGTTGGGGGGGGCCTTGATCGTTCTTTGTTGTGGGGGGGTCCCTGTGCCTGGCAGCCACGCACCCATCTCCCAACTGCAGCAACCAAAATGGTCCCC
>PVHY01021674.1:0-23564 GCA_004024945.1 Uropsilus gracilis
GATACACTTTTATCAAAGAATAACTAACATCTGTGTACTGTGCCAAATCTGAGTCCCCACCCCACCCTGTCCTCACATGCTTACTCTACATGTAACTTCACATTTCTGAACCTCAGTTTCCTCATCTATTAAACACAATGGCTGCCCCCTCCCACCCTGTGTGTGTCACCCATCAGAGGCTCATGAGGAAAAAACCAGAAATTGATGAAACAAGACTCAAAAGCAGTTTGTACAGAGTTGGACATGGAATACATTCTTGAATAATACCATCAAGATTCCCAAAAAGCTTAGACATAAAATGGTCCTGAGGAACAAATGCAATGAAAAGCAACATCTTCAGGAAAAAGAAAATGTAATTCCCTTATGCCCATCAAGCACAAACCACCTAAAAACAGCCAGGACAAAGCACCTCCCTGTATTCCAGTCCCATTCCCCAAGTGCCACATCTGGCCCTACCACACCAGCCCCTAAGACCAACACCAAAACCCCAACCTGTTGACAGAGTGATGATTCGGCCAAGTATGAGCTCATCCCCCTCCCTCTCCCCACACCCCTGAACCCCGCTTTCCACCAGTGACTCTGTGTTCATTTCTGTATCAACATCTGTTGCCTCTAACTCTATCAACACCCAGGCATATGGAAGGCACACCAAGATCCAGCAACATGAACCATTATTTTTAAAAAACAAACCGGGCCCTAAATACCAATTGATTGCTAAAAGGGCACTTACCGAGGTTTATTAAGTACATAGAACATAAATCTGTTTGGCATGTAATTAATTCAAAATTACAGGAACACTAAATGTGTAATTAAATCTACACGGAATGTTTAGGCCTTTAGCTGGCATTTACAAAGGAAGCTACGGGAAATTTATTAGCTAGCAATTTATTGCTCAAAAATACTGGCAAATCATGAGTATGTTGATTGAAATCTAGCTTGCTGTCACTCTGCTGTTATAGGCCAATTAAAGGTTCAAAGCCTTGCAAACAACTGGCCAAACCAGCATCTGTTACTAAGAATAAAGCCTGACAGTTACAACCAAGTTTACCCTTTCTATTCAATATCAACAAGTGTTTTTATTCCCTCATATGATAAGTGCACCATATGGTGTTCCATCAGTATAAATACTTAATTGACATATTACAATGTGACACACTGGAGATCTGGTTGAGATGAAAGCAATGTTATATTTGGAATCTTTGCTGACAAACTTCAGAGAGGTTAGCTAGGATAACATACCTTCTCTTGTGTTCTTTGATTCAAAAGTATCCCATGAAAAATGTGCAAGATGAAATCCTAGGCCATTCCAGAACCTTCTCCTGTCATATCTCAGGTTCCACACAAGTTGAGGCTGGAGCGGACTAGGCTGGCCCTCAGTTGATGGTGTGTGTACCAGATCCTACTGGTTAGCATGAAGACTACTGTGGGGTACCCCAGGACTGCCACCTCTGGCAGCTTTTGGAAGTCTGTGAGAGTGGACAAGCCAGTTGGAACACGACCTATGTTCTAGGTAGAATAGAAGTACTAGAATATGTACTCCAATTTGGCACTGGACATTCTGGTCAGAAGTGTTACTAACTTCATTTGCTGTGTTCTAATTGGCAGGTGGTACTAGGCCATAAACCTTTATGAAGAAACTCCTTACCTTCAATTAGGAGGAACTGGATTCTACTCATTCCTGCTTTGCTAGTTAGAATTGCATTTGACTGCCAGTAATATAAAACCCAAACATAGTCTCTTCAAAAATAGGAATGTACTTTTTTCTCTGCCATTTGCTCTGTTATTTCACTATGTTCACTTATTACTTCATGGTTACAAAATTACTGCTGTGGTTCCATCTATCACACCTGTACTACAGTGGGGATGAAGAAAGATAAACACCTTATCATCTGGCGGAAGAAAAAATATCACTGTAATACCAGTATTGAAAAACTCTTTGAACTCTCAGGAACTCCTAAGCAGACTTACAGCTACATCTTCCTGTGACCGCTGTGTCATGTTGCTATTTCTGGCAAGGGTGTTGTTGGAAATAGTGATTGAGTCAATCAACTCACAGTGACTATCATACAACCCATTTTAACTCACTGTCACTGACCAGATATTCAGTGTTTCACAAAGACTGGAAACTCAAAACCTATCAAATGCACTTCTGATACTCCACCATTTTCCCAGTTTATACAACCAGATACTAAGTCAGACCCAGGCAATGCATAAGTGAACAGGTCAAATACATGGTACTTTACCTCAGAAAAAAAATAGCTATCTTTTAAATGAAAAAGACAGGATCCCAGATTATAAGGGGCTAGACTGATTCTGTCAATAAAACTTTGTTGATAATAGAAAGGTTTCTGCAAACCCCATCAAATACAGTAGCCACCAGCCAAGTATGACTAGCAAGCTCTTAAAATGTGGAAACTTCCGGGGAAAGGGAGAGAAAATAAAAGAGCAGGGTTTATTTAAGCAGGGTTTTGTTACATGAATAGGAGTTTGCCACTTGATAAAGAAAGAATGGGTAGAAATAAGGCAAGCAGAAAAAAATTGTGTGCCAATACAAAGGGAGGGAAGGAAGGCCAACAGAGATCCAGAACCACCAAAGAAGTCACTCCCAAATTCCTGATCCACAGAAATGGTTTCAAAAAGTATTGTTTTGAGTAACCACAACATGGGATGATTTGTTGCACACCAGTAGGTGAGAAACACAAGAAAAACATCATATTGTGTGTGCAATGCTAAGTTTATTCTGTGACTATGATGACAATATAGAAGATATCAGGTGGTAATGGGGCTTAAAGGACAGGAAAAAGAGCCAACCACATTAAAACACTCTGAATGTAGGCCAGTCCATTTCCTATGGAAGACAGTATGAAAAATCACCAATTCAAAGGAATATAATGAATACATTTATGCTAATGGTCACTTCAGCCCTATTTACAATAGCCAAGTTGTGGAGACAGTGTAAGTACCTAAGGATAGGGAAGTGGATGAGAAAAATGTGGCATATTTACAGAAAGGAATAGTACTCGGCTATAAAAAATACTCTTGCCATCACAGCAATATGGAAGGAACCACAGGGGATAATGCTAAGCAAATAAATCCTAAAAAGAAAGACAAATACTAAATGGGATCCTTGTATGAGGTATTAGAGAAACAAAACCAAGGGTCAGACAGAATCAAGCTAAGGGCAAGCCCTTGATATCTGACTGCAAAACTGAGGCCACCAGAGGGAAGAGTGGCAGGTGGGAATAACAGAAGGAGGGGGCCCTGTTGAGGATTACTGGGGCCTTGGAGGTGGGCATGGTGTGAAACACAGGTACAAAGGTCTGAAGTTGTAACCTCCAGAAAAATTAAATGATATAAACCAACTTTACCTCAATAAACAGAATTAGAAAAAAAATTAAAAATAAAAACAAATTAATAAACAAATGAACAGGTGAATGAATGAGAAAAATTATAAATCACTTTACACCCAGCAATTAGCCTCGCAGGACAGCCTCAAAGTCTCCAGGATAGTCTATGTTCCTGGGCCTTCCAGGTCACCTCAACCAAGACCTCCAGGCTTAAAAGACCATAGTGACAATTCAAATGACAAATTTTCCTAAGGGAGGTTCCTGAGAACAATTACCTTTACTGATCAATAACAAGGCAAAAAGAATTTTAAAGGCAGAACTCATATATTTAACTTCCATATGTGAAGCTGAGAAGAGGGTTTTATGCAAATATAGCAAAAAAATACATATACAGCCTCCTCCACCCCCCCAAAAAAAAAAGTCATCATCATTAGGCTTATTTCAAAATCAGATCTAATATTAATTCCCAGGCAATAACACCCTTTGGAATGAAAAGACTTGATTACTCTATAGGAATTCCAATGAATAGCACCAGCCACTCCTCCACCCCCGCCTCCTCTAAGCATTTTCAAGAATTTCTTTCTTTCTCTACTTTTTTTTTAAGTCACATTATATGCATTTAGGAAACACCAACTGGGAAACATTTTGACTTTGGAAGTTGGGAGATCATAACCTTTGGGACCCTGGGGATAAGGGCTAGAGAGCATGGTGGGAAAAGTAGGCTGAGGCCACTGACCCCAGAGGAGGTTAATGCTTCTCTGCAGGACTTAGGGCCAGTGGCAGATCCCAGGGGACTAGGGAGTGGAGTCTCTGGAGTAAGTATAGTCACATGAATCATCAATACTATAAATACATGGGAGGAGGGGCAGGCAAGGAGGACCGGGACAGGGGAGAGTTTCAAAAACAAATAGTGGGGAGGCAGAAAACCTACAATAGCTATTTGAACTCTAATTATTTTTTAAATCATGCAACTATTTAAGCCAAAATATGGCTGAAACAGTCACACCCAGGAAGCGTGAGCAGTGCCATCTTGCTGTCCACGGCTGAAGGAAATTCTTCAGCATCTGTTCCCTGTTCCTACACTACGTTTCATGAAAACAAGAAACACTGAGCAAGAAGACCCAGGTAGTGATGAGGAGGAACACTCCCTTTGACAAGGGAGGCCAGAGAGGGGAGGTGAATCACCTTCTACTACATTCCCTGAACCATCTGGGGAGGGAGCACAGAACTCCTGAGTTTTCCATCAGTCTTCCAGCATCTCAGAGGCAGACTTCACTGCTCCCAGGCCCCAGCCTCAGAAACCTGGGAGCACAGTCAGTGTTGTCATCCATGTGAGCTGATTATGAAATGCTCATTTCTCCTATTAGGCAATTTTAAGAGAGGCCTCTTGATCTCATTGATAGTCCTTTTTTTCATTTTATATATATATATATATATATATATATATATATATATATATATATATATATATATATATATATATATGGTTCTCTCACTACCACATCACCCATGAACCATCATCTTGATCTTTTGTACTCATCCCTTCCCTGATTTCTTCCTCCCTCCACGCTCCCCAGCTGTATGCTTTAGTTCAATTGTTAGTTTGTGTTGATTTTTTTCTCTTGACCTTGAGTCTGTTTCCCCTATAGTCCATCAATAAATGAGATCATCTGGTTTCTGTCTTTTTCTTTCTGAATTATTTCTGTTAGCATGATTCCTTCTAGGTGTATCCATATTATCACAAATGCATCATATTTGTCTTTTTTGATTGTTGAATTATATACCATTGTGTAAATATATCACAACTTTTTCATCCAGTTGTGGTTTGGGGCATTTGGATTGTTTCCAAACCCTGGCTATTATAAATAGTGCTGCAATAAACATCCAAGTACAGGTGTCCTTTTGAATTAGTGTTTTAGTGTCCTTTGGGTAGATTCCTGATAGTGGAAGTGCTGGGTCAAATGGCAGTTCCATTTTCAGTACTTTGAGGGTCCTCCACACAACTTTCCAGAGTAGGTTGATAGTTTGCATTCCCAACAGCAGCGTAACAGTGTTCCTTTCTTTTACAGCCATGCCAGCACTTGTTGTTGCCTATTTCTTTGATATGGCCCATTCTTACTGCTGTAAGATGGTATCTCATTATGGTTTTGATTTGCATTCCCCTGATTATTAGTGATGTTGAGCATTTTTTCATATGCCTATTGGCCATTTGTATTTGCTCTTTGGAGAAATGTCTTTTTAACTTTTCTCCCCATTTTCTGATTGGGCTTTTTGCTTTAAGAAATTCACTTTCTTCTAACCAAAACTGCTTTGGATCTGAGAATAAGACAGATATACCTGAGAATAGACAGGTATATATTTCATTCAAATGAAGCTTGGTCAACATCCCTGTGGAACAAAACAACCTTGGAACATTAGCCATGAGACGGTTTGACCTGTTACAGGATTTGTTGGAGAACCTTTGAGAAACAGGAATGTGAAAGGACTCTTCCCGGTGGCAAGGCTGTAACCCTGTCCCCAACGGTGCCCAGCCTACAGTTTTCTCTCTGGGGCACCCCCTCTGTACCTCAAAACTGAGAAGGCACTTCTCATTTTGCTTTTCTCTTTCCTCGACAGAAAATTAATGTATACACATGGAGAAAAATGAAAATGTCACAATAGAACACAAAGAACTGTTTCCATCAGACTTGCCAATACAGGCAGGGTCTTCAGATATGAACACCGGTCACCATGTTTCAGTTCACGTCTAGGCATCTTTCTACATTTCCTTTCCACCAAGGGGAACATTCCAAACTCATTATATTGCCTTTGGTATTTTTCACTCAACAAAAGAGCTACTTTATCCTTTTCTCACAAGTTCATAATATCCCATTGTTTATATACACAATCATTCAGTTGCCATTTTCTTATTAATGAACATCTCGTTGTTTCTAGTCTTCTGTGTCTTAAATCTATGCTGAGCAAACAGTATCAAGTACAGGTTCAGAGGGTCAATCACTGAAGGCAGACAGCTGGCTTGTGCATGATGAAGATTTTGCACTTAGAGACAGAATTTAAGGCAGCCCGTAACCACAGGCCTTCTCTACAAAACCAATGGGCACATTTGGTCTCAGTTTCCTCCTTAGCCTGGCTTTTGTTCTAGCTTCCTCCAATCCCCACACCTTCCTCTGGCCCCTTTGAGTCACAATTTGTCTCCTCCACTAGGTCACAAGCACCTCTGTGGATCAAACTTCAAATCGCCCCAGAATCCCCACTGATGAACCTCCCTCTCTTGCAGAGAAAAGTCAGTTGGAAGAAGCCCAGGATGCCTGAACAGACAATGCAGTGCACAAGCCCTTTATTAAAAGGTCTTACTGTTATTTCACTAAGAAATAACAGTATTTCAGTCTTTCTAACATGAAGTTGGGAGGGCTCTCTCTTCTTACGTGTGCAGTGATGTCCTTTTTCTAGTGACACCCGTGTTCTCCAAGGTGACCTGGTTGGGTGTGGACGGGAGCCTCACTGGGGACTCACTATGGGTCCATGAACATTTTTGTTGCACTTGAGCACAAAGCAGGCTAAATCATAAGCAACAAAAGCAGACTGTCCAAGACCTTGGGAAGAACCCTGAGTGCCTCCAACAAAGGGTTGTAGGCAGGACATTTGGTACTCCTTTGTTCTGGGCTGGAACGAGCTGTTACAGACAGAGTGCATCTCCCAGTGGCGGCTTGCTATAAGCCAGGCAGGCTCCATATAGATGCCCTTACCCAGGAATTCATCCTCCCTGGAGCCTGGGGCCCTCTCCACTGAGGGGGTGATTTTCAGGGCACAAGGAATCACAAAATCACAACCACTTGTGCTGATAACTGGTACACCATGCTGCCATTACAACCACTCTCCACATGTCTAGATGATGAACCTGTTTAGTCATACAACTTGCATGTAGCAGATGAGAAATAGGGATCCAGACTGCAGGCTCCAGAGATACAGCTATTCTCCACTGGATGGCAAGTGTGTCTACACTGTAGGCACTCCTGGGCAAGCCAGATATACTGTAGGGTCTTCCCAGCATGGGGGATGGTTCCACTGCCAATAAGGACACCAGGTAACTTCAGAGAGTCTATGAAAGATTCCTCTGCTAGTACTAGAGGAGCTGGGGAACCTAGACCCTTCAATTCCAAAGTGTTTGCAACCCACTGTCAACCGCTGCCCCCTATGTTACATTTAAAACGCATGTGGTATCTTGTGCCTGATCCTGGGAACTCGGTGAACATCAGTGGCATCAAAGGCTTGGGAAACCTTTTGGTTTTAGAAATGTTCAACAACCCAAATGTCCCAAAACAGATGAATGGATCAAAAAGTTGTGGTATAGCTACACAATGGAATATTATTTTGCAATCAAAAATACAGATTAAGTCATTTACAGTAACATGGATGCAGCCAGAAGGAATCATGCTGGTAGAAATAAGCCAGAAAGAAAAAGAGAAATACTGATGGTCTCACTTATATGTGGGATAGAGGGAAAACATACAAAAAGACAAGAAAAAATTGAAAATGAACAAAGAGATTGCTTAAAACAGATGACTGGATGGAAAAAAATGTGGTATATATACACAATGGAATATTACTCATCAATTAAGAATGACAAATTTGATGACTTTATGACAACATGGATGAACTTAGAAGAAATCATACTAGCGGAAGCAAGTCAAAAAGAAAAAGAGAAAGACAGAAGTCAAATGGTTTCACTAATATATGGGATATAGTGAAAAAAATAAACAAAAACAATGAGGAAAAGACAAAACATGCTAAGCACCAAACTGAAGCACACAACTATGGGCAGGAGGGAAAATGGGGGGGTGGGGGGGTGGGAGGGAGTAAATCCCTGGGATTGCAATGACGTGAAATTTATATACAAATAAATTATAAAGAAAAAATGAATAAACTCACTAACTAAAGCAAACAAGAATAGATGGGGAGGAAGGGTGAAATAAGGGGAGGGATGAGCACAAGGGATCAAAATGACAGTTCATGGGTTACATGGTGGTGGGAGAATCTTAGGGTATACGATTATGCAAATATAAATATATGTATTTTAATCTAAAAAAAAGTTCAGTGTCTAACACTATATAGAAAATAACAGGCAATTCAAGACACAGATGAACCCAGTACCCAGGAGATAGTATCAGGAGGCATCACTTCATTAAGTGTTTATTGCCAAACATTGTTCCAAATGCTTGATCTTTTTAAAAATCATTTCATCCTTCAACCACCTTTCCAAGTAAGTAACACTATCTTCATTTTACAGGTGAGAGTAGGACCAGAGAGGCTCGGGAAGCTGCCTAGAGTCACAGTCAGGATGCAAGACCAAGAAGTACCTGCATCAACTTAAGATGGTCACAGGCAATCTCCTAGGTCTGGTACCTACATGTTTTGCCCACAGTATGCTGCTCATCATATGTTGCCAGCACAGTGTTTGAAAGACTTATCTTTGTCATGGATCCTGAATGGGAGAGATGCCTACAGTCTGCGCCAGCCTCAAGATTCCCCCGACTGTAAGAGCTTCTCTCCAGCAACCCCCTTTTCCCAGTCTGTGAATAGAGCCCCTGGCCCCAAAGAGAGCCCTCTCCCCAGCATCCTTGTAACTTGGAATGCTGAAGAGGAAGCTCTCTCACCTCCATGCCACAGAGCTTGTCTGAGTGGTCCGTGGCTTCTCTCCTTCCCCCACCAGCTGAGGCTTGGAATCAAGCTAGAGCCATTTTGTTTTGCATCTGCAGGAAGTAAGTCTGGCACTGCCCCTGAGCTTGGGAATAGATGCAGAGCAAGGCTGAAGAGAGCTCCTGTGCCTCCTCAGGAGCCCTGGGCACACTCCCTGGTCTCAGTCTGCCATGCGGGTGCAGGGATAGATGAAGATGAGGTCCCTCTGACATGAACAGCAAAAAAGAACCTGCTTGGTGTGGGGGGAGGGGGGGCAGATGAGCAGAGGTTTGTCTGGGGAGAGGTGAAGCAGGAATAAGCCTTCCAACAATCAAAAGCCAACATTAAAAGTAAAAGGCAGCTCGGAGACCAGACAGACTCTCTGGATTATCCATGGGCTGCTGCAGCATGTGTGCGTGAATCCAGATGTGAGTTTCCAGATTGCCATTTGGGGTGCTTCTTGGGGCTAAGAACCATGAAGACACATGTCCCCCCTGCGGTTTTATGACCATGTTTAGCAATGAGTGATGCTGAAGGGAACAAGAACACTTTTGCAGCAAACACCAGCCTGGCAGCGGCTGCCTCCCTTGTCCCCAGAGCAGGGTTGTGTGGGGGCCCCATGCCTCCTCTCTGCCCCCAAAGCTTTCTGTTTCCACAAAAGGGATTCTCAGCAAAACAGCATCCCGACCACAGGTAATGGGGCCTCTTTCTCTTTAAATAGCTTCTTTGTAACCACAAACATGTATGTTTTTCATAAAGCTCTGGAAATTGTACTAGGCCCTGGGGAGGTACCAAGTGGAAACGCCGGTGCTGAGAGATTAGAACTCCGCTACTCCAGAGGTACAATGCGCTGTTTGTAACAATTATAATAATACACCTGTACCACCATTGTCAGTGTGGACCGGCCACACGGGGGCTCATTAGTATTGTATTAGGGCTGCATGGGGAAACAGATAATGGCCCATAATGAAAAATGCCAAATTTTCTATATAATAAAAATGAACTTGATTAATGAAAATCACTTTCAGGGAAAGAGTTACAGCGTTGTTAGAAATAAAAAATGATGTATTAATCCGACATTCTTACAGATGGTCCCAACCTCCTGACAACTGCTATTCATTTGAGATGCTATTAGCATGCATAATTATGCTAATTAAGTTGTAATTAAGCACCAATTCTTCAGAGGGCTTTTTTTGTCTATCATTTAATACAACTCAGTTGCAAAGAGTGCTTAAAGCTTTGTACAGTGTTTCATTCAAAAGGAGTTCCCAAATTTCTTAGCAAAGATTTAGCAGCTGAGCCATGGATAGGAGCTATAATCCTTGTTTTGGTTAAAGAAAAGTCAGTAAATACCAGCGGGGTCTGCCAGTTGTTGATAAAATAATGAACGCTTTCTGCTAAAATAAGCACAGTTCAAGCCAGGGCAATTACAATGAGAACGAAATGTATAATTATCAGTAGTGATAGAACCATTGTCCTATTACATAGATGGTTTTATTCTTTTATTTGAAAAAAGGGGACTTAAAGAGTATATTCAATAAGAAATAATTAGAGAAAATGGCATTCAATATTTTATTAAAAGTAAAATAAATCAGAAAGCTGATGCTCTCTCCTGGGGCAGGGTTTGTGAGCAGAGAGAGGATCAGTGATTTTGTTTGCCTTTCCAAAGGCTATTGGGATAAACATTTTAAAAAAGAACATCATAAAATGATAAAGCACACATAAAATGCTTTCTTCAACTTGATTGTCTATTGTGGCAAGAGCAGAGTTTTTGGGGTGGGGAGGGTAGTTAAACTGGCAATTTCAGGAATGCCTGCCTACCTGCCAGTTGGACTGGATTCTACCACTTTTGTTCCCAAATATTTACTGTGGATGACAATGGCTGAGACAGAGTTAGGTTGGGTTTGGTTTTCTCACTGTAAGGAAGTCAGGGAGCATAGAACAAAGGAGGGTAAAGGCTGGAGCCTTGTGTTTTAAGGAGGGGTCGCTGACTCTGCTGCTCACCTTCCTTTCAAGGTTGAATCTGCTCTCCCTGTTAAAGGGGCAGAATCCATGGATTCTGAAGGGGCAAATCCATAAGAAGCCCTCCTTACATTGAACTGTAATTAAAAGAAATACCGTAGCCTGCATCATGGTGAGTCCATTCCCTAGTGGCTCCAACATGAACCAGTTCTAGGAGGGAGCTATAAAATGCTGGGAGGGAGAATCTTGCAACCCTCTGCCTCCATTGTTGACCTATGGCATTTCGAAAGCGAATGCAGACTATTTCTCCGGAATCAGTTATTACCCCCTCTCTTTTCAGTTTCAATCTCCATTTAGACTTGGTCTTTACATTTAATATTATTTTAAACCTCTGGAAAACTTCATCCACAGAATAAGTCACAGAAACCTGTCACTGGTTTAAGCTTCACTTTCTCTGCCTACAGTTGCCAAGCAGGACAGAAGAGAACTGCTATGTGCAGGAAGGTGGAAGAAGCAGCCAGTGGTTGCTCAGGCTTGGGGTAACAATTAACAAATGGTTTGGCAAAGTATTTTCATATGAGAAGTGACTGCCACTGGCTGCTCAGATGGCTCACAGGTGAGAATCAGGGTAGGTCATGAGTACAAAGACCAGGTGAAAAGACAGACCCAGTTTACCAAAAGGTGTTCTCTCCACTCAACAAAGCTAGCAGTGGTCCCTCTCTCAGGCTGAGTGAGCAGGCACATCCCAGTCATGAACACAAGCACACATTTAGTTCATGTGTATTTATTATGCACCAACAGTGTGCTCTACAAAAGCCAAGGTGCCAGGGGAACATTCATGAACAATTGTCACATTTAAATAAGGTGCCAGACATGAGTACTACAAAGAAAAGAAAATTGAGTAATGTGGTAGAGTCAGGGAGCTTCTTTAACAGTAGAGTCCCCCTTGAGATGCTGATTATGAAAGCAGGTAATCAGTGGACAAGGACCATTCCTGGATGAGGAAAACTTGGAATGAGGACACCAGGACTGGCAAGAGGCAGGTTTATTAGTACCAGTGCTGACTCAGCAGATTCATATCCAAAGGCTGAGTGCCCTTAACAGGGGATTCAGGGTTTATATACACTTTACATGCTCTGGTGTTCCAGGTGGGCAATCTCTGGTAGTAGCACATGACCTGACATGGTGAAGACCTGGCATCCTTCAAAGAGAAATTGGGCTGCATACCAGTAAGCTGAATCAGTAAGTCACAGGTTGTTTATCTAGACCCCTAGGTATTTCTTAGGGCACTGTGCTTCCGAAGACTTTAGGTCATCATGCTTCACCTGGTCATCATACTTCAACATGTGAGCACAGTTGGAATAAGGTAAAGTCAGCAACAAGGGTATGAAGAATATCTCAGGCACAGCTAGATGTTCCAATGTGCAAAGGTCCTAAAGTTGAAATAAATTTGGTTTGAGAGCTGGGCAGGACAGGATGACAGGAGATACTAAATCAGCTGGAGGCTTGGAGCCCTTGCATTTGGTGAAGCAGGTTAGAACCTACAAGTCCTTGAAAATACCAGAAGAGTTTGGGTTTCTTTCTCTGTGCAGTGCAAAGCAATTGGGTGACTTCCAATCAGCCAAAGATAGTCATATTAACTACAGAAGGAGACCAGGTTGCAGTGATCAAGGGATGTAAAGAACTGGGAAGTCCTTGCAGTCATTTGGGCAGGAGAAATTGGTGGCTTAGACAAAGCAGATGGTAGTGGCCAGGGGGCAAGTGGTGGTACAGAAGACATGTTTCAGATGTTGAGTTAATAGCACTGACACAAACACCAGACAGAACCTAGACACACAAAGTAAAAATAATGTTAAGTAAATTCCTTCTTGTTTTATCATTCTAAAGATGTGTGTGTTCCATATTAAAACTAAAGGCAAAAGTTCGGCAACCATACAGTATCAGGCCCAATAACTAAGATTTGGAGGCAAACCTTAGATAATGGGGCCATCTCATCTCCCTGAGGCATCCACAGTCATTGCCAACAATATGAGCACCTGGTGATTCATGAAAATATCAAAGCTCAACAGCTGGTGGTTTGAAAGCTGATGGAAAGCAATCCTATGCAAAAGAAGAAAATAATAACTAGCTTGGCTGGAGAGAAGCATAGACAAAGAGGAAGGAGGAACTAATCAAATAATAGGAATAAACAGTGACTAGGAAAAGAACTACAACTTTTCCTACCAACTTGTTAGAAGCAACTTCACCCCACTTCACCAGCAAACAGAGTTAAAACTGAGCACAAGGTACAGTCACACCCTTCACCCTCTGAAGGAAGAGATGTGGATCTCTGTGATAATATGTTGGCTGATCCAGGTCACACAGACAGAAGGTGACAAAAATGAATTCAAACTCAGATTGCTGGCTTCAAGCCACTGTTCTTTCCACAACTCAGAAAATTCTACCAACTCTCCAGAACCCTCTTCCAAACAGTCATGGAAAAGTATGTTTCTTCCTAGACTTGGAGATTTGTATAAAGAGCCCCTCTTCTGAAGATAATCATAACTTCCTAAGAGAACAAATTCACCCTTTTCTAGAATGAAATATAGATGAGTTTAAAAAATTGCTCTATTCACAATTGTTAAGGACAGTGATTGACAAGAACAATTTGAAGATCAGAAGCCAAAATAATATTTTAAACACATGGTAAATAAACAAAAAGCATGGGCAAAGTAAAAAGTAATTTACAAACAGGGAAAAAATATTGACAACCTATATAGTCCAATGATGTCAATATTCTGAATTTTTAGAAAGCTCCCATAAATAAAGAAAAGAGCAGTGATTCCACAAGAAAAAAAGGGAACAGAGAAATGAGTTTACTGAAAAAGAAACACAAAGGCTGTAGTGTGAAAGGAAGCTTACTCTTGCTAATGAAAGAACTACAGCTAACTCGAATTTCACACCTATTGTGTTCACAACATAATAGAATTTTTCACCTATTATGCTTGACTACAAACACACACGCACACACACAGAGGACTGGTGGTAAAGTGAAGGCAAAGTCTTTAATACTTGGTGGTGGTAATTTCATATGGTACAACCTTATGGCAATACTTTTTAAAATGTCAAGCAAAAGTATTGGGACATTTGGGTTGTTTCCATGTACTTGGCAGTTATTAACAGTGCTGCAATAAACATCTGAGCACAGGTGTCCCTATGTACCCACATTGAGGTTTCCTTTGGGTAGATTCCCAGAAGAGCAATTGCTCAAATGGTAGTTCCATTTTCATTAGTTTGAGGGTCCTCCACATACTGCTTTCCATAGTGGCTGGACCAGTTTACATTCCCACCAGCAGTGTAAGAGTGTTCCCTTCTCTCCACATCCACGCCGCACTTGTTGTTGCCTGTTTTGTTTTGTTTTGATTTTTTGATGTGGGACATCCTTACTGATATAAGGTGGTAGCTCATTGTGGTTTTGATTTGCTTTTCCCTGAATGTTAGTGACATTGAGCAATTTTTCATGTGCCTGTTGGCCATTTGTATTTCCTCTTTGGAGAAGTGTCTTTTTAGTTCTCCCCATTTTTTGATTGGGTTTCTTATTCTGCTTTTGTTTAGTTGTGTGAGTTCCTTGTGGATCTGCATTATTAAACCCTTATCACTCTTGTGGAGGACAAAATTTTTTTCCCATTTGATTGGGCTTCTTTTAGTTTTTTCTGTTGTCTCTTTTGCTGTACAGAAGCTTTTTAGTTTGATGTGTGATATATATACACAATGGAGTATTACTCATCAATTAAAAATGACATTTTGATGAATTTATGGAAACATGGATATACCTAGAAGAAATCATACTAGCAGAAACGAGTCAGAAATAAAAAGACAGAAACCAAATGGCTTCACTAATATATGGACAACCAAATGAAAGTATACAACGGGAGGGTAGGACCAGCAGGAATGGTCAGTGAGGGGAGGTGGTGGGTGATCCCCAGGGATTAAAATGATGAGAAATATATATATATATATAAATTATTCAATAAAAAATAAATAATAAAAATAAATGTCAAGCAAAAGTAGATGTGGTCATCCTTTTACTCAGAAATTCTAAAATGGTGCTGAAAAAAAATGAACTAGTACCTGAAGCTCTGTGTTCTGATCACAAAAATCTAGAAAAAATACCAATGACCATCAGTATGTAGTTAGTGAGATAACTGCTACACAGCTATAAAATGGCATAAACTCATCTATATATAGCTACAATATGATCATTAGAAAATACTATTAATTTAAAAAATAAAAGGAGCATATAGAATATATTATCTTTTAATTAAGAAAAGAATGTGTAAGCCAGGTGTGGGGCACATGCTGTAATCTCAGCACTGGGAGGCTGAGGTCAGAGATGGCTTGAATCCACAGGTTTGAGACTACCCTGGTAATATAGCAATACCTAGTCTCAGAAAAATAGCCAGCATGGTGGCATGTGCCTGTAATCCCAGCTACCTGGGAGGATGAGGTTAAGAATCACTTGAATCCACGAATTCCGTACTACCCTGGGCAACATAGCAAGACCTAGTCTCTAAAAAAAAATAAAATTTAAAAAAGAATATGTGAGAGTGTTTGCTTAAAATTAAAAAAAAAATAAAAAAGCATAGCAGCAGCATTTTTTTAAAGGCAGGACAAGTACAGGTTGGAGGATCAAGATTAAAAACTACATTTTTTGAGTTTTATTTTTAAGACATGACAATAGGATTATGTAAATGTTTTTATCAAGTTGAATTATCAATCAAGTCAGAGTAAGAAAAAGTTTCCCAACCTGAAAACTAAATAAAACAAATCACACCACCAAAGAGAAATTATTTTAAATGATTTTAAAATACAATAATCTAACAAGGATCCTCAAATATACCCTAGTAAGAAAAAGTATTTGTTTTGAGCATTTAAATTGTCTGTATCAACTCTAAATATACTTGGCCTTAAAAACATGTTTTCCCCAATCTAAGGTGCCCAAAGGCAAAGGAGTGGATTTCACTTACATTTGAGAAATAATTTTCTGTTGTTCATAATATGCACACCATACTATTTTGTTATAGAAGTCTGATCAGACTAAAACAGTCACCTCCAGGTATTCAAGGAAACTAACTCATTACAGTGACAACTAAAAAATAAATGAGAGTAATCAGATATGTGCTCCCTTTCTTTATATAAATCCTGAGAGAACTTAAAAAAGGGGGGGAGAGAAGGGGGAAAGAAGTCCAGATAAAAATGAAGAAAAAGATTGTGATTCATGGAGGGTTTTACCCTTGTTTTTCTCTATGTATACTATGGTTTCTGGTCTTACATGCAAGTCTTTTATCCTTTTAAGTTGATTTTCATACATGGTGTGAGGGAGTTGTCTTGGTCCATGTTTTTGCATGTTTTGCACCAATTTCCCAGCACCATTTATTGCAGAGGCTGTCCTTGTTCCAATGTCAATATTTCACTCCTTTGTCAAAGATTAGTTGAAAATTTGTGTATTGTTTTATTTGAGGGCACTCAATTCTGTTCCATTGGTCTGATTGTCTGTTCTTGTACCAGTACCAAGCTGTTTTAATTACTATGGCTTTGTAATATAATTTGAAGTCTGGGGTAGCAATACCTCCATTTTCTCTTTTCTTAGTCAGGATGCTTTTTGATATTTGAGGTCTTTTTTATTCCATATGAATTTCAGTAATTTTTGTTCTGTCTCTTTAAAGAATGTGACTGGGATATTTATAGGAATTGCATTGAATCTGTAGATTGCTTTTCGTAGGATGGTCATTTTGATGATGTTGATCCTTTAAATCCATGAGCAGAGAATGTCTTTCCATTTCTGTACGCCTTCTATCTCTTTTAGCAGTGTTTTCAAGTTTTCTTTATATAGTTCTTTCACTATATAAGGAAACTAATGTTTTGTTAGGTTTGTTTTCAGGTATTTAATTTTTTTTTGGTGTGATGGTAAATGGGATGGAGTTTTTATTTCTTCTTCTGTTTGGCTTTTTGCATATAGGAAAGCTACTGACTTCTGTGTGTTGATTTTGTAACTGCTACTTTAATGAACTGGTTTATTGTTTAGATACCTCTATAACATGTAAAAAAAAATGAAGGAAAACATTAACAGCTGGGACTATATCAAACTAAAAAGCTTCTGTACAGCAAAAGAGACAACAGAGAAAACAAAAAGAAACCCAACCAAGTGGGAAAAAATTTTTGCACTGCATACTAGTGATAAGGGTCTGATAACAAAGAAACATAAAGAACTCACACAACAACAAAAAACAAAACAAGAAGCCCAATCAAAAAATGGGAAGAACTAAAAAGATACTTCTCCAAAGAGGAAATACAACTGGCCAATAGGCACATGAAAAACTGCTAAATGTCACTAGCAATCAGGGAAATACAAATCAAAACCACAATGAGATACCACCTTACACCAGTAAGAATGGCCCACATCAAAAAAAAAAAACAAAAAAAAAAACGGGCAATAACAAGTGTTGGCGGTGATGTGGAGGGAAAGGAACACTCTTACACTGCTGGTAGGAATGTAAACTAATCCAGTCACTATGGAAAGTTGTGTGGAGAACACTCACTTTAGTGAAAATGGAACTACCATTTGACCCAGCAATTGCTCTCTTGGGAATCTACCCAAAGGAGAGCTCAATACTTGTACAAAGGGACAACCTGTGCTCAGATGTTTACTGCAGCACTATTTATAATTGCAAAGACATGGAAGCAACCTAAATGCCCCAAAACAGATGACTGTATGAAAAAGATATGATATATATACACAATGGAATATTACTCATCAATTAAAAATGACAAATTGGATGATTTTATGATAATATGGATGTACTTAGTATTTAGAAGAAATCATATTAGCAGAAACAAGTCAAAAAGAAAAAGACAGACACCAAATGGTTTTATTATTATATGGGACATGGGAAAGATAAACAAAAAGCCATGAAGAAAAGTCAAAACAAGCTAGTAATCAAACTGAAGTACATAAGTTGGGAGGGGGGCAGGGTGGGAACAGTCAGGGAGGGTGGGGGGTGAACCCCTGGGATTACAAAGTTGTGAAATTGATATATAAATAAATGATTTAATAAAAAATAAAAATACATGAAGAAAAAAAAAGATAGACTTATCACATCACCACTTTGCTACCTCTAATAAACTGATGGATCTGGACACAATGGTCATCACTGGCAAGTTAAGCTATTAGTTAGAAAGTTAGAAAGTTAGTGGGAAATATTATAAAAGAATGTTGCCAGCTAAGCATATCTGGCACCACCAATACATTTTAACACACCAATAAGAGATATAAGAAGACATTGTGTGCTAGATAGAAGTACTCAATAACACTTAAGAGATTTAGAATTAAAGGAAGTTTCAAAAAGAATCGGTAAGGAATTGGTGATTGCTTCATCAAATGATAAGTATTTCCTAGCTAACCCAGATAGATAAATAGATTTCTCCATGTCTGGCTGCTTCCATGACCTTACACAGCCGAAAAGGATATCATGATCAAGCTGATTATATTCCAGGAGGCAAGGATGGTTCAATAGTGAAAATCAATTATTTCAAATGATACACACAAAATATTTATAAAATGTAATATTCACTCATGACTCATGACAAATATTATGGAACTAGAAATAAGAGTTATTAATTCAATTCAAACTGATTACTATAAAACATATATATTAGAAATAATAGTTTTTTTTTAAGTCTGGAAAGGAAAAATATGTATTATATAATCACTTCACTCCATTGTTCTGGAAGAATGAAGGCCAAGAAATAGAAGTGAAAATTAATGATTAGAAGTGAAAACAAAAAATTTTTTAATATACAAATAATATACAATCCTAAAAACCACACAAAACAAAACTATTAAAACTAAAGGGCTAATCTTGCAAGATTTTAGGATAAAAATTCAAAATAAAATAACGGTGCTACAAAAGAGCACTAACCAATTAGAAAATGTTATAGAAAAAAGTCAAGGTACTTAATTATTGTTAAGGAATGAAATTATTAAAATGTTCAAGACTTATGGGGGAGATGTAGTAAAAGTCATTGAAAGATATAAAAATTTATAAATGAAAAAATAAACCTCATTTATAAATGAGAAAATTAATACCATTAAAAATTCAAGTTCCTCCAAATTAATCTATAAATCCAATACACTTACAATTAAAATCCCAACAGGGTTTTTCCTGGAAGTTGACAAACATCCTAAAATTCATATTGAAAGAAAAAGACCCAAGAGTTGCAGAAACAATTATAAAGAGGAAGTAATAATATTAATGAGCAGGAACTATTCCAATACACTGCTGTGTAATGAAATACCTAAAAATCTATGTTTTTTTAAGCAACAACAACCTATTTTGTCCACAAATCTACAATTTGGGCAAATCTTCATGGGAACCTCTGACATCTGCTCCATGAAACAAAAATGGGAGAAGTTGAGGTACTTACGCTCAGAGCTGGAATTATCAGAAGACTCATCACTCCCCTGATTGATGCTGACTGGTGGCTGGGACCTAGGTTGAGCTAATGGCTGCAACATTTATACAGGCATACTTCATTTTACTGATTTTTTTTTTTATTGTACTTCACAGATGTTGCATTTTTTTTTTTATAATTGAAGGTTTGTGGCAGCCCTACATAAAGCAAGTTTACTGATACCATTTTTCCAACAGCATGTATTCACTTTGTGTCTCTGTGTCACATTTTGGTAATTCTTGTAATTTTTCAAATATCTTCATTATTGTAATATCTGGATGGTGCTCTTTAATCAGTGAGCTTTGATGTTGCTGCTGTAATTGTTCTGTGGTACTATGAAAGCGAACTTAATGAATGCTGTTTTGACTATTCCACCAACCAGCCATTCCCCCATCTCTCTCCTTACCCTTGGTCCATTCTATTCCCTAAGACACAACAATATTGAAATTAGGCCAATTAGTAGCCCCACAATGATCTCTATATTTTTAAATAAATGACTCTGACTTTAACTCAAAACCTAGAAATGATAAATCTGAATAAGGAAGGCATGTCAAAGTCAATACAGGCCAAATACTTGGCCTCTTTCCACAAAGATGTCAAGTTGTAAATACAAAGGAAAAGTTCTTGAAGGAAATTCAAAGTGCCACTCCAGTTAACACAAAGGATCAGAAAGGTAATGGTAGCCATAGGTAGAAATTCTTCTCATTGACCTGGTAAAAAATTAGTAACCTTGTAAATGGATTTACCCTTCCAAATATCATTAAGCATATTCGTGGTTCATGCAGCAGGGCAAAAAATTCAAATAAACAGGAGTTAAGAAGAAGCTGATTCTAAGTTATAGATGACTTTTAGAAGAGCAAGAGGTCAGATGAGGAAGCAACCACATATATGGTGGAAATAGCAAGAGAAATGGAATTAGAAGTGGATTCTGGATATGTGACTGAATTGCTGCAGTCCCAATAAAACTTAAATAAGAAAGGAGTTCCTTCTTATGGATGAGCAAAGAAAGTAGTCCCTTAAAATGGCATCCACTGCTGATGAAGATGCTATTGTTGAAATGCATTTAGAGTATTACATAAACTTATAACTGCATAATCTGATGCAGTAGAGGCAGGGTTAGAGAGAACTGACAGCAATTCTGAAACAAGTCCACTGGGGGCAAAAGGCTATCAATCATAACTGAATGATAACCGAGAAACCTTTGGTGAAGAAAGTCAGTCAATGAAATGAACTGTATTGTCCTATTTTTTTAAAAATTGCCACAGCCTCCCCACCAACACCCTGCTCAGTGACCAGCTGTGTACACTGAGGTAGAACTCCCCACCAGCAGAAAGAACAGGACTCCCTGAAGGTTCAGATAACGGTTAGCACTTTTCAGTCATAAAGTGTTTTTTTTTCATTGCCAAAAGTCCAAATCTATCCTTCACCATAAAATTTTCTCAACTAAAGTATGTACATTTTTAGGCATAATATTATTACACTTTTAATAGACTACAGTATAGTGTAAACATAACTTTTATATGCATTCAGAAACCAAAACATTTGTGTGACTTGCTTTATTGGACTACTCATTTATTGCGGTAGTCTGGAACTGTACCCACAATCTCTCTGAGGTATGCCTGTACTTATCCCCTTCTACATGGCTGCTTAGTTACCTCATGGAATGATGGCTGGGTTCCAAAAGCCAGTTTCTCAAGAGAAGCTGAGGAAAAGTTGTATCACATTTTATAAAGTAGTCAGGAAAGTCACACAGTATTACTTCCATCACATTCTATTATTAGAAACAGTTGGTAAAGTCATCCAAGAATCAAGCGGTGGTAAACTAGATCTCTTGATGGCAGAGGTGTCCAAGAATTCACAGGTTAGTTTTAAAACCACCATAAGGTAATATACTTAAATTATGGCAATTAAAAATGTCATTGAAATAGAGAGGGAAAAACATGGATGAGGTGGAATGGGATAAACAAACAAGAAACAGTATCATATTCACAAGAGATATCACCTCTTGGTGAGGAAAGAAGGAGCTATTGATTAAATTGTGTTGCTACAAATGATATTCATAAAGGAAGAAAAATAAAATTAGATCCTAAAGTGCAAATTATAGGTATAATAAATGTATGAAACCTAAAAAACAGAAATCAAAATTTTATGAAGAAGGAAATATATTGGTAATTCGATGATAGGGAATTAGACCTCTAACACTCCAATTATAAAGAAACAGCGACTACTGTCTGAAAGTAAATTTTCAGTTCCTAAATAACTATAAAAAATGTGAAAACAGGTCATAGACTGAAAAAATGTCTTTAACAGACAATTGGTTAGTACCAGAAAGTATAACTTTAACACACAATAAAGTCAAGGAATTTAGAGGCCCAGCTAGCAAAAGCTGCAGGCATTCAAGTCATAAAAAAAGGAATAATCAATAATTACATAAAAAAATTCTTCAGTTTTTCTATTTATCAAGGAGACATAGTTAAAACAACTATAAAAGATCATCTTGCAACCAAAATATTGACACTTTATTTTTAAATCCAAACCAGGTGTAGGCAGAACCAAGCACAAATGAGTGATAGATGTATATTCTGCAGTTTGACAACATTGAGTAGTGCTGAGACATCCTGCCCTTGCTAACCAGTCACCACACTGTTCTAAGGTCTATCTGCACATTTAACAAGTGCTCACACATGAAGTTAATAAGCATGATAACAGTGAAACAAGTAAATAAGAGAACACACAAGTGTTCATCAGTAGATGTTACATTCAAACAATAAAAAAATTCAAGATTTAATATGAAAGAAATTGATGCAGAAGCATGCTGAATTTAAAAGCAAGCTGTAGAAGAATAAGCACTACATAATACAGCATGAACTTTAATATTGTGTATTATCTATTGATAATTATGTAGTTAATGTACAAAATTATGGAAACCATGGATATTCTTCAAGATATTAGTTTCCCTGGGTGGGGGCTAGGAGTGTGTGAAAATAGAGCTAGTCAGTGGGCAGGGAGGAACAAAAGCATTATCAATGGTATCTGTCACATTTTATGTAACAATAATTATTATAAAATAAAAACCTGGGGCAGAAATATCAAATGCTAAACTTTAGCATTTCGAATAATGGGTAGGAATATTTGTTTTATTAACTCATTTTTCTTAAGCATGTTAAGAGTTCAATAAATTTATTATACTCTTGGTGTCAAGTGTATGAAACTCGTCAACCATATTAGATAAAAGTGGAATTTACTGAGTCATGGAATCTAAAAATAAAGTCAGAAGACCACCACCTGAAGATGAATTTACTGCAGGCCATAGATAGAAACAAACTTGAACCAATAAATGCAAATACCACAGGAGTCTCTCACCAACTCTGGTACCTGTGTTCCTACGCATAAAACAACTTACCATCATTACTCCAACTGCTACTACTACTACTACTACTGATGCTATTAGCCGCAACCAATATTTATATAGTACCTGCTGTGTTCACATCAGTGACCTAAATGCTCTGTGTTTATTAACTAAGGCAATCATCAGAACAATACCACTTTATAGATGGAGAAACTGAGGCACAGAAATGTGAAAAGATTAGCCTAAGACACTGCAAGTTAACAGCGAAACTGTTATCGGGGGGATAGGGACACCCCCATTTCCTCCTTCCTATGGGTTCTCCCACCTGCGCGCAGCAGCTGCTCAGATATTAACCTTAACAATCAGGATAGACAAGAGATTTATTTACAGATACGGAAAAAAAACCAAACCGAAAGAGTCCACACCCTCACAAATGTTCCAAACGAATAGAGCCCCACTTCTGCTCCTCAAGGAGCTTCGTGGGGTTTACCTCAGTCTTAGGGCACTTCTGGTTGGAAATGCCAGGACCTTGACTCCCAACCCTGTCGCTCCAGTTGGTACCAGATGAATCCAACCAACACAGGTGGGGCTCAGATGGTCTCCCAAAGGCAGGCCTGTCCGAGTGTCACCATGGCTCCGCACTTCACCCGGGTCACCTCTCCTCCGCCTTCACACAGGTCTTGCTCCTCAGGAACCAAGTGCTGGGGAGGTGAGGAAGCTCCAGAGGACCCAGCCGGGTC
>PVHY01021675.1:0-23529 GCA_004024945.1 Uropsilus gracilis
CGGTGTTAGTTCCTCTTTGAATGTTTGGTAGAACTCATTTGTAAAACCATCAGGACCTGGGCTCTTGTTTTTAGGGAGAGTTTTGATGACTGCCTCAATTTCACTGCTTGTGATTGACCTGTTTAAGTTTTCTATTTCTTCTTTGTTCAGTTTTGGATGACTGTATTGTTCCAGGAATTTGTCCATCTCTTCCAGGTTGATGTATTTGTTTGCATATAGATGTTCGTAGTAGTCTCTAATTATCTTTTGGATTTCTGCTGGGTCTGTTGTAATATCTCCGTTTTCATTTATGATCCTGTTTATTTGAGTTCTCTCTCTTCTTTTCTTTGTAAGCCTTGCCAGGGGGTTGTCAATTTTATTTATTTTTTCAAAGAACCAGCTTTTGGTTTTGTTTATCTTCTCGATGGTCTTTTTGGTTTCTATTTCATTAATCTCTGCTTTTATTTTTGTTATTTCTTGTCTTCTGCTGGGTTTTGGGGTTTTTTTGTTGCTCATTTTCTAAGTCCTCAAGTTGGGAGATTAGAGCATTTCTTTGGGCTGTTTCAATTCTTGTTGTTTGGGCCTGTATTGCTATGAACTTTCCTCGTAGTACTGCTTTTGCTGAGTCCCACACATTTTGGAACGTTGTGTCGTCATTGTCGTTTGCTTCCATGTAGGTTTTAATTTCTTCTTTGATTTCCTCTTTTACCCAGTGATATTCCAGAAGCCTGTTGTTCAGCCTCCATGTGGTGTTTACTCTCCTTATTTTCTTTTCATTGTTGATTTCTAATTTGATGCTTTTATGATTGGAGAAAAAGGTTGGTATTATTTTAATCTTTGTGTACCCTGGAAGTGAGACCTGCAACCATAAAATACATAGAAGAAAATCTGGGCAAAACCCTTCATGAATTTCACCTCAGAAATCCATTTGGGGAAACAACTATGGCCGGCAAAAAAATGAAGGAAAGCATAATCAGCTGGGACTATATAAAACTAAAAAGTTTCTGTTCAGCAAAAGAGACAATAAACAAAACAAAAAGAAACCCAACCAACTGGGAAAAAATTTTTGCCCTGCAGACAAGTGACAAGGGTCTGATAACAAAGATCCACAGAGAGCTCCTACAGCTCAACAAAAACAAAGCAAAAAACCCAATCAGAAAATGGGGAGAAGAACTAAAAAGACACTTCACCAAAGAGGAGATACAGATAGCTAATAGACATATGAAAAAATGCTCCACCTAGCTAATAATTAGGGAAATGCAAATTAAAACCACACTGAGATACCATCTTACACCAGTAAGAATGGCCCACATAAATAAAACAGACAACAAATGTTGGCGTGGATGTGGAGAAAAAGGAACTCTCTTACACTGCTGGTGGGAGTGCAAACTGGTCCAGACACTATGGAAGACTGTGTGGAGGACCCTCAAACAATTGAATGTGGACTTACCATTCGACCCAGCAATCCCACTACTAGGAATATACCCAGAGAACATGAAGACATTAATTCAAAAGGACACATATACACGCATGTTCATTGAAGCCCTGTTTACAGTTGCAAAGAATTGGAAACAAACCAAATGCCCCCAAACGGATGACTGGCTAAAAAAAATGTGGTACATATACACGATGGAATACTACGCATCCATCAAGGAGAACAAACACATGTCATTTGCAGCAACCTGGATGGAACTAGAAAGACTCATATTAGCAGAAATAAGTCAAAAAGAAAAAGAGAAGTACAGGATGGTCTCACTTATATGAGGGATATAGGGAAAATCAAACAAACAAATAAAAAATGAAAACAACCTATGGGACTGAACCATGGAGCAAGAGAGGAGGAAGAGGAAGAAGGCAGGGGAGGTGAAGAGTGCAAAAGATCAAGATAGTTAACAAATGTTAGTGAAGTGGGAAAGCCCCGGGGTAAAAAAAATAAATAAATAAAATAAAACAACAACAACAAAAAACTACACACATACTTACCACATATCGGAAGAGAACAACAGGCCAAACAACCAACAGCTAAACATCAACTTAACCAAACAACAATTTGCAGAAAAATGGGAAGAGTGACTGAAGGGGGGATACAGAGGGGGGATTTGGAGGGAGGAGGAGGGATCAATTAATTCACAATTGTGACAAGTCAATAAAATGAATAAAAAATAAATAAATAAATCATTGACATATATTCAAGCTGAAGTGAAAAAAAGGCAACAAAATGTTTATAAACAAATATTATACATTTTTATAATAAATTTAAATTGAAAGGAAAAAAAAGACCTTAAAAGAAATGTTAGACTGATGGATTTACTAGACATTTATAGAGCTATCATCTCTTGAAGAGATGAATAGCTTTTCTTCTCCAGTACACATAAAAAAAAATTATACATATTGGTTCTTAATGAGAAATGCACCTGATAGGGAAAAAAAAAGTCACAGAAGAGACCAAATGTTGAAAGTGTTGGCATCTGAGTAACAAAAGGACAAAGAGATGATGGATGTCAGTATGTATATTAGCAAGTACCAAGCTCTGTTAACAGTCACTTACCTGCTCTGAAGAGCAACATAGGGTTTATACCAAAGTCTTCACAAGAAGGAGAGTAACACTGGATGAGCACACAGAACCCCTCAGGAGTTTAGACCAGGCTTGGAGGGTTATAAATAAAGATGTCCTAACCCCCTCAATAAACAAGAATAAGCCCATCAATAAAACTATGAGTACAAGAAAAAGAAACAGCTTGAAAATATCAGAGAAAAAAGTTTAGAATAAATGAAGAAAACTCTAGGTTATTCTTCCATGTGAAAAAGACCAGTTTATCAGTCATGAAGAAGAGAAATATACAGGGTATTGTTTTCATTGCCCACTGAGAATATTTTCTTTAGGACACTAAAAAATGACTATGCAACCAAATGAAACAATTGAAATCTTTTGGGA
The DNA here is from genome assembly GCA_004024945.1 of Uropsilus gracilis. Lineage (NCBI taxonomy): Eukaryota > Metazoa > Chordata > Mammalia > Eulipotyphla > Talpidae > Uropsilus > Uropsilus gracilis. The sequence goes on from PVHY01021675.1 coordinate 2,915, forward strand.
TTTTTGGTCATTACAAAGGAAACAAATTAAAGTTTAAAAAAGTTGTAATTAGTAATGAACCCACTTGAAAATAATACTTTAAAAAACAGAGTTAGTTTATGAGTAAGGATGACTAGATAAATAATTATAGCTTACTAAAATATTGTCAAATTTCAGATTGCTTTACAGTTATCTTACTATTGTCTGTGTTGTAGCAACTCTTCTAAACTAGGCTTGTTCTATAAAGAAACTGTGTTTAAAAGGCTATGCTATGTTTCAGCATATGCATTTAGGAAAGAAAGACATGTGAATGAATACACAAAAGGAGTTGCTTTGCCTAGAAATTTTATCAACAGGAAATCAGTACTGAATATGTCATTATTACAATAAAAATAATACAGCACAATTGTTTGTCATAATGAATGCAAAGCTCTAAAAGATACTTAAGTGAGTTCTGAGTCATCAAAAGAAAAATGAGAAAGATTAGCTGGTGAAAGATTATGGAGAACATAGAATGCCAGTCTAAGGCTTTTAAGCTTCATTTGATGGGCAAGGGGGAGGCACTAAAAATATATGAACAAGCAATGACGTTACCAGAACAGTTGTGTTGGTATGCAAATCAAAGGTTTCAAAAGCTGTTTAGTTTTTTTTTTTTTTTTCTGCTCCCCAATATATCTTCAATAAAGAAGGACTGGATACAAGCTAGAAGGTTAAGTAATCTAGAGTAGATGGGTAAAAAGCACCTTAACTAGGCTTTGTGATCCTGGAAGTGAGAGACGGGGATCTCAAAAGTCATGGAGGGGTGGTTTGTCTGAGTTGGAGACGATTTCAAAATTTAAAGCTGATTAATTTAAAATATTGAAATTTGAAGGAGTATTTTTATAAAACACTATTTAGCAGGCACAGTAATGAAACTAAAGCTAATAATTTGTCAAAGAATGAATATTCAGATAGCCCTATTTTGATTAATAATCATTAGATATGCGTGTATCTGTTTCATATATAACACATTGCCAAAATTATTGTAACAATATATAGTATAAGTTTATTTCTTACAGACAAATCTGTCTAACTTTCATTTCACCATACATTTTATTACATGTGTACCTTTTTCAAAGATCATGCAAAAGTAACCAGTAACTAATGCATCTAAAACCATTTTTATTAAGAATAAGCCTATTCCTCCAGTTATCAGAATTGTCTTGATTTTTTTCTCCTTTTGTTGTTCTTCTCATTTTATTCTGTTTCTCCTCCACCTTAACTAATGTCTAGCAATTCCTCCATTTCATTTCTCTTTGTGATGATGATGCTATTTCTGTTCTTTCCTCTAATGGCCAATATTCTGAAATACAGTAATACTTCCAATAGTCTACAAATATTTGTTCATCTTTCAATTTATTATGAATGTATTCATCAATTTCATTAGTTGAGACTTGATGTTGTCACCTGCCTTACAATGAAATATTAACATGTGTTGGAGTAGTTTGTCTGGATTCTAGTGCCTGGTTATCCACCACAAAAAAATGTAGTTTACTATAGGCACCTCCTTAAGCACAGAGACAGGATGGCAAATGAATGACCACAAGAGCCATTCTTTTCCTGTAAATCCATATTATACATCACTATACACACAGCTTCTTTCCCACTGGTGTCAGACAGCTGCTAAGACTTTTCCTCAATGCATCTTTCCAAGTAGTCACTAGCTATCTATTTACAAGTGACACAGTGATGAACTTTATTGGTTCTCCCAGAATTAGTTAAATGATAACACATGGTTGTATCCTTCACAGAACACACATTTTTCCATGAGTAGGGGAAGAAAATAATAGTGGGGATTTTGAGGTAATTGACACAATGGCTCTAACTCAAAAATGCAGAATGAAGTGTATTTGAAGAACACTGAAACTTACAGAATTATAAGAAGAATAAATTTCACATGAATATTTTCATCTGGTTGCCCATCATTGGATTATAGACATGCTTCATAGGATCAAGTTTTTATTCAAATATAACAAAAGCAAGTAAAAATTACACTTGTAGTTAAACTATATGACTGTATGACTATTTTAGTTTAGCAATTATTAAGGAATAAGCACCTTCACAGATAATTGGACTGTTATCCTGACCTGAAATGTGAACATTTTGGAGAAGGGTTCAGGCTCAATTATTTGAAGTAAAAGAAAAGGGTTTCTTCTTGTTTTAAAAACAAACTATTTAATCGGCTTTAAACCTTCACTACTGATGTCAGAAAGAAAAAAAAATTCTTAAGGCAGTCAGCAATAGGGAAAATAAAAACATAAAAATAGATTTTAAAAATAATGTCATCAAAAGTAATTGTCTTTCTTTGCAAAATTAAACCTCTGTAAAATCCAGTACTAAAATCTTACCAGAATCTATCAAGTTTCACTTTGCGTGACCTCTTTATACATCTCACATATTTTTTCATTTCCTCATCAGCAAATAATATTCATAATTTTATATGTACTGTACTTTTTAAGAGTGCCCATTGACTATTAGACTTCTAGACTTGATTTGTACCTGTTAATTTATCTTCTTGCCCTACGAAATGGTATAAGAATATTTCTTATAATCAGGAAAGCTAACTTACTGAAGAAAAAGATAATAAAAATCTATCTCAATATTGTAATAACTCTCTTTTCCAAGGCCTAAGCTTAACATTTGAATGAAAAGATTAAATATTTACTTTACTATGCTCCTAGTATATAGACAATGCTTTCTGTGAATAAAAGATTAAAATATTACTTCTATTTTATTAGTTTTGAAAGATATTAATGACAAATAACAAGAATATCCTTGGATCACTAATGTTTGCTTTTATGTTCATCACCTTAAAAAAAAAACTCACTTAAAACTTAGAATAAGAATAATGGAATAGGTAAGAAGAGTCCAAGCAGAAAGGCATTTAAATATTTTAAGAATTTGGACTGCTCACCACTCATAAGTTAAGAGACACATGTATCGTGGCTTTTCAGTTTAAATAATAGTAATTTTAGGATGGACATCAAATTTATATTTTTCAATTCTTTCCTTAATACTTTCCTTAATACTTAATACCCTTGGTATAGGCCGAAATTTAGCAATATCCTACTTATTACCAATGTGTTAGACAGGGCTCTCCACAAAAATAGAACCAACAGAACATATAGAAATTTGTAAGAGGAGGTTATAGGAATTGATGTAATAATGGCAGCCTTATAAGCCGCCATATGCAAGCTGGAGAAGCAGGTACACCAACAGTATAATTCAGTCCAAATCCAATGGGCTGGTATTAATCCCTATCTGAGTTAGAAAGTTCCAGAACCAGGACCACCAATACACAAGGAAGAGAAAATGGATGTCTCATAAAGAGAGAATTCATGTTTTCTTTTCTTTTTGTTCTATCAGGCCCTCACTGAATTGGATGATGCCCCTCTGCCTTCTGAGGGTTATATTCTTTACTGATTCACAAGCTAAATCCTTGGGGTAGAAATACAACAATAAGACCTCCACAGAGCACAGTGGTGGCTGAACATGCTGCAAACTGGACGTTACAAAAAACAAAAATAGGATTTTCAGATAATCTGGCAATTTCAGATATGTGGAGATATGAATCATAAAAGATAGCATTAATGGAAATCTGGATCATGAAAGATGTGATTTTTGCAACTCACCTTGGTTTCTCATTCTAGTTCCAAAAATGGGAGTAAGCTCACAGTATATAGGTGTTTACTACTAACTACTAAACAGCTGAAGTTTTCTTTGATGGCAAACCCATGACCTAAACATTTCTTTCTAGGCAATTTTGCTATGTGAATTTTTTAGGAATTAAAATAAACCGCACAAATCAAAAGGAAGAATTGTTCATTTGAGTAAATTTGGCAAGAAATTATCTAGGATAGTGAAGAGTAGGAAATAGATCAAAAGATCCAACTATTGTATTACCATAATCATTATTAAATATTTATGCATCTATTCTATATAGTTGTCCTCATTATTCATGAGGTTGATTGCATGGATTCTTCCAGATACCAAAATCCAGAGGTGCTCAAGTCCCTTATGTAAAGTGACATATTTTTACAAAATGCATATACACCCTTTATGTTTAGTTTACTATATGTTTAGTCATCTCTATTTACTGATAATGCCTAATACAATAGATGTTGTGTAAATAATGGTTATACATTATTTTTTAAGGATTAATGACAAGAAAAACTGTACATAGTACAGATGCAATCAATGTACATACTTTTGACCCATGCCTCACTAATTCTACAGATTCACACCCAAGGGAAAGCAAGAACCAACCGCCGTGTTCTAAAAGACCACAAACAATAGTGAGCAAGACTGATTTTCTCTATTGAGGTTACAATGTAGGAAAAGGAAGGAAATAATACAAAAATAAATAAAACATCTAATAATGATGAATGCTTCAAAGACACGCCCTTCTAACATTCAATAGGTGGAGCATAGTGAGGTAGCAGAAAGGGAAATTTTAGTAAATACCTCTCTGAAGAGGATACTTTTGAGCTAAGACCTGAAGGATGAAAAGACACCATTCAGACAAAGATCTAGGGAAAGAACCCAGAAGCTATGTAGTCAAGAGGAATATGTGTGCAAAGAACCCAACCAGGAATAAACTCAACATGTGTTCATAACACAAAAAAAGATGAGTGATTGACATACAAAGATAAAGATGGGGAGTTCTTAAATGAGGTCACTGTGATAGGCAAGGTGATTGTGGGGAGGTTGTAATCTATTCTAGGACAATGAGAAGCCTTGAAAAACAGTTTCAAAATTAGGTAGATCAAAAGATCTACATTTTTAAATATATATCACATCTTTGTTTTCCCCGGGGTTCTATCTTTCTAACCTTTTGCTTGTTTTTCCTATATCCCATATATTAGTGAAACCATTGGTTTCTGTCTTTTTCTTTCTGACTTGTTTCTACTAATATGATTTCTTATAGGTACATCATGTTATCATAAATTCATCAAATTTGTCATTTTAATTGACAAGTAATATTCCATTGTGTGTATTCTCTACATCTTTTTCACCCATTCATCTGTTATGTATATTTGGGTTGTTTCCATGCCCTTGCAATTATAAATAGCACTGCAATAAACATCCAGGTACAGGTGTCCCTTTGTATAAGTATTGAAGTCTCCTTTGGGTAAATTCAAGAAGAGTGATTGCTGGGTCAAATGGTAGTTCCATTTTCATTAGTTCGAGGGTCCTACACATAGCTTTCCATAGTGACTGGAATAGTTTACATTCTCACCAGCAGTGTAAGAGTGTTTCTTTTTCTCCACATCCATGCCAGCATTTGTTCCTGCCTTTTTTTTTTTTTTTTTTTTTTTTTTTTTTTTTTTTTTTTTTTTTTTTTTTTTTTTTTTTTTTTTTTTTTTTTTTTTTTTTTTTTTTTTTTTTTTTTTTTTTTTTTTTTTTTTTTTTTTTTTTTTTTTTTTTTTTTTTTTTTTTTTTTTTTTGATGTGGGTCATTCTTACTTGTGTAAGGTGGTATCTCATTGTGGATTTGATTTGCATTTTCCTGGTTGCTAGTGACATTGAGCATTTTTTTCATGTGTCTGTTGGCCATTTGTATTTCCTCTGGGGAGAAGTGTCTTTTTAGTTGTCTCCCTACTTTTAAACTGGGCTTTTTTTCTTTGTTTTTGTTAAGTTGTGTCAGTTCTTTGTGGATCTTTCTTAGCAGACCCTTATCACTTGTACAGAGGGCAAATATTTTTTCCTACTCAGGTTTATTTTTGTTTTGAAAGGTCTACATTTTTATAAGATCATTCTGTCAGGGAGAAAGCATTATAAAGAAATGCAGTGAAAATAAAGAGATCTTAGACGTGATATAACCTGCTTAAACCTGATTTTTTTTCAGGTCTTTGTGAAATGTAAACAAAACCTAAACTGCCCTAATATTGACCAAATTCTATCTATTAACTAATAAGCAGCTGATCATGTGAATTGTTAGTTATAGTATAAGTTCTTAATTCTTAGAATCCTGAGATAGGCTGCAGAGAGTTTTGTGACCTGGTCTCTGTCTGCTTCTCCCAAGTAACCTTCCAATTCTATTTTCCCACCACCAAAATGTCCATCAGTAGTTCTCCAACAACAGTGCTTTCCTTGACTCCACAAGTTTGCAGCCATTAGCCACAATGGCTAATTATTTTCCTTTGAGTTAGTTCTACATTATTTCTCAGAAAGTTTGTTCCAGTTTCATCTGTCTACACATTGGGCAGGTATTTAGTATATCCATGACAAGGTGTAGCCCATGGATGAGTTTCTGGAAGAAAAATGTGTTGATTCTTTAACTAATGACTCTCACTTATATTGAACAAATTGGTGAGTTTTTTGTTTCTCCCATTAGAAAAGATGTTCCATAAAGGAAGGATTATATACTCTTTAGCCTTGAGTCAATACCTGTCATGATAGCTAGCACAAAGAAGATGCTCTGTAAATATTTGCCAAACTGAATCTAAGTTGCAAATACATTCTAAGATGTATGGGTTCTTAATTTATGAACTGCTCATAGCAATGCTTTAGAAAAAATAGAACTGAACTGAGGCAAATATAAAAAATAAGTAAATATTTGTGAAACAAAACACTTGGTTTACCAAGGGAATTTAACAGTTCAAATGTATTTTTTGTTGAAATATTCACTCTACTGACAGGCATTTTTAAAATGTGTTTTTGCTGTTGAGGCTAAAAAATTTATTTTATAGGTATTAGGACAATGAGTTTTAAAACACGTATCTAAGTCCTACTTTACTAAAACAGTAGTTGTCATTAGGAATGTTTGAGGGCAAAGTTTCAGCTTCACATGCATTCAAAATGTTTCCCTGGGTAAAGTATACTTAGAGACACTCTAAATTGCTTGTCACTTAGCTTTTAATATCACTTCATTAATGTGAAAGCCATTATATTGGTGGAAATTTAAAGCAATATTGATTCCACATAATAGTACCAAAAATAATAATAATAATTCCACATAACAATAAAAATAACAAAAAAGTCATATTCTGTTCTTTCAACTTAATCATGTCAAAAAACACTGTAAAGAAAGTATTAAAATTATATTTTCAGATGCCATTTAAAAAACATCTTGTAGAATTATACATACAGTAGGATATAGTTTATAATTCTATCAATACATAATAATATATATTGATATGCAAACCAACAGTTGTGATTTCCTCGGTGAGGGGAAAAAATAGGTAAATTTAGCATTATCTGTAATATTTACATTCTTACATAGAAAATATATTGTATTATTTTTAAATAATAAATTATTATTTACAATATGTTTCAATGACAGAGTTTAATGAGTTAAAATATGAGATAAGTAATTAAGTAATTTTTAATATACTGCTATTCTAAGATTAAATACTTTCATTATAAAAGAGAATTGATATAATTAATTAAGCAAATTAAGTGATCTTTTTGCTTTTATTTTATGTGGTCAAGTGCTTTCTACAAAATAATAAAATAAAATGAAAATGTAATTCTAACTTAGTAGTATTTTCTTCTAAAATTTTGTCATTGTCTGATAGATGATATATAAATATGAAAGTGACTTCTTTAGTATTTTCACTGTGTATGCTTCTTGTGTTTGTGTATGTTTCTAAATGAATATTTAAAACCTATTGTTAAATATCAAATGATAACCATTTTGTTAGCGGATATCAAGCAGCCATATTTTGGGGAAAAAGTTAGGCTTCTATGGAAAAGGGGCAGGTAAGCCAACCTTATATGGGCATAAAGGCCATGTCAGCGAGAAGTCAACCATATAAGGCATCATTGGCCATCAGCCAGCAGCATCCTCTTATATGTCAAAGCCCCTCAGTATCCAGGTAAGACCCTTATCTCTTAGCCCCTTACTATCCAACCCAAATAAGTCACATATCCCAAGCCCCTTACTAGCCAACCAAAATGGTTCACGTACTCCCAAGTCCCTTGCCAAGGGATAAAAGAGAACCGCGTGGGGGCTCGGGGTCCTCACTCGCCCTGATGTAACCGCTGCGTGGGTGATCCAGGTTAGTGCTGGACCCTGACTTAAGTCAGAAAATAAATGCCTCTTGCCTTTGCATCACCCGTGTGCTGTTGATGCTGAAACCCCATATCGGCACTTTAACACTATATGATAATAAACTTGTAATTTTATCTTCAAAACATGAAACTAATTTAAGAGTTTTTACTACTAGAAACATACTGGCAAATTAGTGACTAACCATAAGGAAATAGTTCATAAGAAATAGTCAACCCGCCCTCCTAGGTATTATTATGCTATAATCACAAAAAAATGAATGAAATATATCAATTAATTTGAACTAATTTCTAATCAGACCCATGGAACAGAATTGAGTGCTAAGAAATAAAGCCACACATATACGGTCAACTAATTTTTGACAAAGGGGCAAAAAACATACATTGGAATAAGGATAGCCTCTTCAATAAATGCTGCTGGGAAAACTGGACTATTACATGCGAAAAAAATTAACATGGGCAATTCTCTCATACCACATACAAAAACCAACTCAAAATGGATAAAAGACTTGGATGTAAAACATGAAGCCATAAAATATGTAGAGAAAAAGTTGGGCAAAACATTCCAGGATTTACACTTCAGAATCCCCTTTCTGGACACATCTATTGATGCTAAAATAATGAAGGAAAACATAAACAGTTGGGACTACATGAAATTAAAAAGATTCTGGACAGCAAAAGAGACAATATCCAGAACAAAAAGAAACCCAACTGTAATGCATTATTAAATGAGAAAAGTAATATTTAGAGAAATGTGCTATACTATCAATTGCTGCATAACAAATTATCTCAAAACTTAGCACATTAAAGTACAAAAGTGATCATCTCAGCATTTTTCTGGGACCAGAAAGCCAAGTGTGTCTTTACAAGGTCCTCTGCCTAGGGTCTCTCACATGGCCAGTCAAGTAGATGGAAGTGGTTGCAGTCATCTGAAGGTTTAAACAGGACAAGCTCTGCTCTTAGCTGACTCAGTTCTTATCGGCAGCATTCGGTTCTCTACTTGCTGTTAGACTGATACTCTCAAGTTCCTGGTGTTACCCAAGGCCTCCTAGTCCCTCTCAAAAGTTAGCTCACTAGAGGATATAAAACAGGTTAACACAAGAAATTTAAGTAGCAATCTATTGGGGAGGAGTAAGAAATAAGAAATAAAAAGGAGATTTCACTAAAACAAGTATGAAAAAATATAATGAACTGATATTTGGATAGAAAACTGTATGTATTATAGGTATATATTTGCATCCATTATATGCTGTTAAGTATTAAATTTTAGAACAATGACTATCAGAACCTGAAAAAAGCAAAATCTGGTTTACCTTGTCAGTCAATGAAATGCTTCATCGTGAATTAAATTTGCAGTCCTCTGAAGCAGAAAAGTTGAAACTTATTGTCAGAGGATAAAGACCATATTTTACAAAAAATTTATAGCCAGAATCTAGTTAGGCATGTAGGTTGTAGCCATTCTGATAACATGTACAAATGATAACAAAGCCAGTCTTTACCCTTTCAAATTACCAGCACTAATTTTGGAAAACTAGATTTCCTACAGTGAACATTTAAAGACCCCATAACATTTGGCGGCCTTCAGTAACATCTTTTTCTTTTTTTCATGAAAGAACAGGTACAAAGAGGAAAGATACATTAACCAAAATCATCATAATAACATGCTGTGAAGAATACAAATTGTTCTTTAACCAGAGGGTGGAAATCTCCAAGGAAGCTCCTTAAAGAAAATGTTTACATTCTTTTTTCATATAAAAGGATTCATCTAACAGTATATTACAAACAAAAAACCACAATACTGTTGATGATCTCAGCTGGAAGGAAAGGATAGAAAGCAGACCAATTTATTGCCAACTGGTTTAAAGAAGTTATAGGATCAGATCTAGAAGAAAGGAGAAGGAAAGAGGTTTAGAGCAGCGAGGCAGGAAACACTTTTTCTGATGATCAAATATGAACAAGCTTTGTGCTTGGCATTTTACAGAAATGTTTGTATTTAATCCTAGTACTAACTTTATGGTAAATAAACCAGTGTTCTGTTAAAGAAGATGAAACCCAGTGAGCTTTGCAGGTTGTTGAAAGTGACAGAACTCATAAAAGGTAGATGTTTGTTTCAAATCCAGTGTAAGACACATAAATCTGCCTGAGAAGTTATGTCTTTATTTCAAAAGCTAAACAAATAAAAAAATTGAAAAAAATGGAGTAATTTTAAAGCTTTGCCCCATGTATGTATACTTAGGTAATAATTCACAAAATATACCACCAGCCATGGAAAAGTATTTAAGGTTAATTTATGTTGTCCGGCAAGGTAGGTTCCTATTATAGTTCCGTTTGACCCTGAGCCATAACAATTAACATATCAACTCCCTGAAAAAGTAGAAGTGTAGGATTAGATGAACTGATAGTTAAAGGATTAACTTCAGTGTGTATAAATAAGAAGCTGGTGGTCTAAATGTAACCTATGATCAGAATTGGATTTGAATTTGACAAGTTACACACTCTCTACTTTGCCACAGGCTTTCCTTTCCTCCTGCCTATGATGTTAAACCCAGCCTGATTCACATAGTTAGTTATGTTACCTACCTGACCCTTAGAGGCATTTGAGTTTGTAATCCCCAGATACAATACTGCAAAAAGTTTTTTCCTGCTCTCATACTCGGATTATTTGATTTAATATGTCTGAAATATGTACCTAGAGTCAGCAAAACATTAAAGAAAAAAAATCACTATTTATTGGAAGAAAAGGATTGTCTTTAAAGGCAGAGATTTTCTGATCTTTAGTAGACATCAGCATTTGTGGAAAAGGAAAATGGGAATGTGCATTTCCTTAGCATGTAAGTGGAGTGAAACCTTCATATTGTAATGTCATGTCAAGCTATCAGTGAATGTCTGTGGCACATCAACAATGTGTATGACACTAAGATAGACTTTGAGAATATACAAAGAGGTATAACATGCCTATCCTCTTCCAAGAGGAAGTTTCTCATCCAGTGTATGAATTAACAATACAGCACCTTTTAAATTTAGCATGTGTCTGGATTCTAAAAAGATAGACTTTTAAAAGCTCAATTAAAATTTGTCTCCCTAAGAAATAAATAAAATCAAGGAGATATTTTTTGAGGAGTGAAAAAAAATTAGTTATATCCTTTTTTAACCAAACGAAATGTACAGAAAAATTAATGGTTTATGACAAAGAGATGTTTTTAAGGATTTTTTTTAAATGAAATTATGTCACTCATTGTACCCAGATGCTCAGATAAACATGTAATTCTTTCTTGTCCCTTCATTATTATAATTCCTCCCCTCCTTGGTTTCAAACCTAGTACTCTTCACATGACTCTTCACATTACTGTTAAACACTTAGGATAGCTCCAAGTTCACACACACACACACACACACACACACAAACCCTCAGAATGTCAAGTAGTGAACACATATCAAAAGCAAGTGGATATCTGTCAAGAGGATGGTTTGCATTGCTAACTGCATAACACTCAGCTTGTTTAACTTGTCTCTGAATTTCTGAACTACACAGCTGCTATTTAGCCTTACCTGTTTTAGTGGTCAGTTTACAATCACTTATTGTAGAATTAGTAGATCCTAAAAACATTAGAAAGTGTTTATTTCTTCATATAACCTCTAAAGGATGTTGTTTAAATTTTTGGAAATTGAGAACTACACCTAAAATGTGTTAATAACTATAAATGTGGAGTGGGATAGGAACAGGAACATAAAAATCCAAGCTCCCTGGGAACTAAGTTTGCTTGTTGCCTTATTCCTTGTGTGTTCTCATGTCTTATCATCACTGCTTTTCAAGTTCATTGTCTGCCTTCCCTACTATACTATGAGTTGGCTGTGATTATCTTCGCTGTTACACCCCTAGACCTTTCAGATATCTTGCACATAATGGACTATCCATACATCATTATGAAATGAATATTATTACAAGTGGTGTTTTCATTCCTTACTGTAAAACTGACTGATCTTGTGGAAATTAATCAAGACCAAAAGCAAGTTTCATGATCTTGAATTCGTTATCCAACAGGAACATCCTTCATATTTTTTGTCATCTCTCCTTTTCCTCAAATCATCACTTATGAGGTCCTGATTCTGAAAATCTCTTACTTTCTAATTAAGAGGGAGGATATTTGTTGTAATAATTTCAGTTACACTAATTGGATTGTCGTAAGTAATGGCATTTATAGATTCAGTCAGAAAAGATCACTGATTATGGAAAGTCCTGCGTTGACTGCTTCATTTATTACTTGTACTCATTCTCACAGTCATTCCATAAGATGTAGACCTATTGTGTAAATGAATCAACTGAGGCTCAGAGTGATAAAGCCAGACAGAGGATAAACAGCTGTATGTGAAATGGCTAGTTCTGAATGAGAGTCTAGTTCCAAACTCTTTCCTTTTTTCCTTATAACTTGCTAAATAAGCTAATTCAATTCAAGTGAAAATATATTCATGTTGGTTTGTCAATATAATAAAAGAAAATTCTTACAAACTTAATAATTTTAAAATAAAATCCAGCTTGAAGTGCAAAATCCATTTGGCTCATAATCAAATTATTACCACTAAATGGCCTCATTGCAGATATGAAAGTATTTTCTACCATTTCTGTAATTGAGATGAGTATGATGCATTGGTTTTTGCTTTAAGAACCTGAAAATTATTTCCCCACATTTGTATTTTGAGAATAATATCTTCATATGGGTAGGAAAAGATATGACTTTTTACTACTATCTTAGGTGTAACAAATCAAATATAATTTTTTGCTGCCTATATTTACTTCAATATAAAGAAAGGATATTTTATAGGACATATTATCCCTGGAACCATTACCATGTCCAAGTCAGGAAGTAAAAAAACGTTTCTAAACAGATGGGAGGAGGGACTTGATGAATTACCAGGTATTAACATTAACTATATGACTGGATAAAGATGCTACATCTGTAGAAAGATGAGAGTGAGAGTTGTGACTTTAATAATTACTGGGAGATGTCTGTCATCTTTCACACTCCAGAGTTCTCTTTTAAAATCCATCAGAGCATTGTCTGTCTTATATTCCCCACCTCTCACTGTAGACACGCATGCACGCACGCACACACACACACACACACACACAACTCCTGGGAATTCCTAGAACTCCAGCTCTACAGAAGGCAATATTGTGCTTACCAAGGAGTAGAGGAGTTAATCTGCTAAGATGCGTTCCTGTTCTTTAAAAATACGAAATCACTGACAGTATTGATTTTTGGCTGTTTATAAAAGTTTAACTCTTCAGAATTTAATGTACACAAGCTGGTGTTTTAAAAGACATTTCTATTTTGGACAACCTGGGTGCTTTAAGAGTAAACCAGTATTTTGTAAATTGGCCCACTGAATGACAAGCCAACAGATTTGAAGTCAGCTGTCACTTTTATTAGTCACACCCATATTTCAGCCCATCCTGAGATTGTTCCCAGTGTCCCTGCATCACAGACAGGGCACTGAAGGGAGTTCATTGATGGAAAGTGCCTTTGATTTGGGAATCATAGGCACTATCTGTGATATATGTATTCACCTGATGGTAGGTTTTCAGATGGGGAAATTAATGGCACCTTATTTTTCTTTCCTTCCTCAAATTGTCTGCCTTTCAATCATGTATTTAGCCACTAGATAAAAATTTTGCCTGACTTTATAAATATAACATTCCCATCTTGTCCATCTATCCCTTCCCATAAATTAATTCTATCTTCTTATTAATAGATCTCACAGGTTCACAGCTTCACTAAATAAAAAAAAAAATAGTTGAGTCTTTATATTTTACCATCAATATGAATTTTCAAAGTGTCATCAAGAAATCATCTACAATGATATTTTCTTGCATGTTTAAGTACTGATGGTAAATGAAACTAGAATGACTGCAGCAGTTCAGCTATCCTGGGCTTTTTGGAGTTCTGATTTTTTCCTCACTAGCAGAGGCAGTGAATTTAACACTCAGATTTGTTCTGACAGGCTGACAACTGATATCACAAGACCACAGCTAAGAGTGGTTTATTACTTTTAGTGGGATTTATTTAATTCAGTCTCACAGCCTGAGGGTGGGGTAAAGATTTAACTTGAAATTAAATTCCAGCAGGAGACCTTTTAATATAAGAAAAATGGGCAGAAGGATAAATGACATGCTCAATTGCAATGAATTTTTTTAAAGCCTATATTTAACATGGAGGAAAAAAATCCCCCAAAATCATTTCAGCTGTTTGACAGATATGGAGAGAAAAAGTGCAGATGAACCAATAATGATGATATAAGTTAAAAGAGAATAACCTAAAGGAAACTTTTTGTCACCCTAGAATTCCTCAGTCCATTCAGGAAAAGAAAAATTTCCAGTTTATGAATGCTTTTTTGTCAATGTCTGGGCAAGTTGATAAGAAACCCAAGTTCTTGCATTGTTTAACTCTAAACTATATAATAATTCTGGATAAAATAGAGTTTAAGCAAGCCATGAAGAAAAGATACTCTAGTTTTTTACATGAACAAGTGAATATTTACACCCCAAAATTAATCTGGTAGATAAAAGTGGATATTCATTTGTATGATGAGGCTAAGAAAAGTGAAGTTATGTCACAACATAACATAAAAAGGATTTGCTAGTTGGGACACATTGTGAATAATGGATTGTAATGAATATTGGATAGTTACAGTCATGGTCCTCTGATACCACCACATGGAAAATAAAAGATACATCATTAGGAACAGACATTTGAATATCCATACTCAATTTTGCTTTCTGCTGTAATATTATGGTTGCTTGTATTTCCCCTTGGGAAAAAAAAATGATTCATAAACTTGAATGTTTTTTTTTTATTGAAAGTATATCTAATTTTGCAGGTTTGGGGAAATCAGTGACTTTCTCTGTTTAAAGACATTCTAGTTCAGGCCAAGCATCAGAAATGTGGTTCTATATCATATCAGTCCTGGGTCCCCAGACACAAGCTTTGCCCTAGACAAAATCATGAAGGTTATGGCATTTTTATTCACTCACCACATAGCATGTTTTACCTCTCTCTTCTCTTCTGGAACTTGAAATTTTTATGGCAAACGAAAATTTCCTTGAACCATGCCTACTTTCCAAGGAGCTATTCTGCATCCTTCTTCCCCATGGAACCTCATGCTGTTTCATTGGATAAACTGGATTACTAAATGAAGTGGTCAAAATATTGTCAAAAAGTTAATGAATAATATTAACTGGATGCTTGCGATTCCATATTGTTTTGGTTCATGGCAAGCATATTTGTCTCAGTAATTTTTTCATTGTAGAGCATTGGTCCAAAAGAATTCTCTTATAGCTTCACTTACTAAGTAGTTAGGTCCAAGCACCTTAATATTTATATCCTAAAACAGAGTACCAGTCAGGTACTATATAGACTTTTCAAATTGTGAAATCATATTGGTCTCCACCTCTTTCATTCAAGGAATGTAGCAGTCACAATGTTTAAAATTACCTTGAGTTAGTGGTTCACATACTGTCGAACAGATGTTATTGTGTTTTCCCCGAATTTTACTATATCCCATAGCGCCTCTTAGAATTTGTGGTGTTTAGATTTCCTCACTGCTCAGTTTGTGAGTTTGGGGTTTATTGTGCAATCTCTATTAACAAATCTAAACTTGAATGAAGATGTTAATTGTTTATCCCAAAAAACTCCCTGTTGGTACCAATTGCACACACTATGATAGACTTAAAAGTATTTGGAACAGCAATTCTTTTGGTATCTCTGAGTAATACCTCTAACCAGTTTCCTAATCCAAGATGATAAAATCCTAATCACAAATCATCATATACTTAATTTATCTTAAGTCCAAGGACCCAAGAGAAATCCCACTTCTGCAAATGACTTTAAAATTATTAGTTTTTCTTATAATCTCACTGTAATTCATCAATGACTTTTTAAACAAATTATGTGAACAGTTAACCTTGACCAAGCGTAGGAATAAGCCAAACCAAGATCAGCTGAAGGGCAAGATACAGACAAACCAAGATCACTTGAAGGGCAAATATTTACCTTCTCTGGTTCCCAATATTCCCTTCCTTCCTTTCGCCTACCCTTCCAATCTGATTTACACGATACAGTGCAATGAACTTCTTCACTTACTAGTATAGGTTTGCCTCTCAAATTTGCCCTTAGTATGTTCCTCTATACATGAAAACATTAGTTTAAAAGGACACCTGTATCCACATGTTTACTGCAGTTCTGTTTACAATTTCCAAGATATGGAAACAATCCAAATGCCCCCAAACCAATGAATGGCTGAAAAAAATGTGGTATATGCACACGATGGAATACTGTGCATCATCAAGGAGGACAAACATATGTCATTTGCAGCAACATAGATGGAGTTAGAAGGAATCATATTAGCAGAAATAAGCCAGAAAGAAAGAGAGGAATATGGGATGGTCTCGCCTATATAAAAGATATAGAGAAAAAAAGAAAAACAAATAAGAAAAATTAGAAACAACCAACAGAACTGAACCATAGAGTGAAAGAGAAGGAGGAGGAAGAAAAGGGGGAGACGGAGGGCACAAAAGATTAAGAAAGATGGTTACGAGTATTAAGGAAATGGGAGAACCCTGGGGTACACATTGATGTGTGTGTATGTATATGTGTGTATGTTATATATATATATATATATATATATATAATAAAATAAAATAATAAAATAATAAAAATAATAAAATAAAAAACAACTCCAAAAAAGTATATTCCTCTGTGTCCTTGTCTAGAATCTTGCTTGTATAAACTTGAATGCTTTCACCCTTAAGTAACTTGACACAAAACTGCCTTAATCTAGTGGTTCTTCATCCTGCGATGTGATCCTGTCCTCTCACTAGGTGAGCTTCACACTTGCACTGTATCTGAAATACCTATTGTGGTACTAGGCCTGGTGGCCATGATAAGTAATTGCCACAGGTGAGAGCAAGCCTCTTCTAAAAGCTCTCCCAGAAGAATGAGGAAGGATTTTGCAAAAACCCCTAGCAAACTTCTTATATCTCATCTTTTTCTGTCTTTTCTCTGTACAACCACTTTCCCATCCAAATCCAAATGAAATTAATATACCTAAAAAATGATGTATCAGACAGAAAAGTATTTCCTATTTGCTAATACCGTGTTAAAGTGCAGGATAATCATCAGCCAGGGTTATCCTGTGTCAATAAAGTTTCAACAAATTGCAGATAGAAAAGTATCCTTTCATAGGGTGACGTTTCGCATTTCTTCTAATTACCACTAACCATATCTCATTTGTTTGGTGAATTATTACATTGCTTGTACTTAAGACACAACCTATATTTAATTTGATTTTAAGTCATCACTCCCTACTTATACAAAACTGTTTTCTTTACAATGATACTTACCTGTTTGCTTCTACATATGATTTGGATGAAATTCTTTATATACCCTTCTATTAAAATGAATAGCATTTTTTGTCATTTAAGAACATTTTACTTAGTGACAATTTTTTTCAGAGAAAGTTAAAATCATTAAGCAAGGGATAGGTGTGTACTTAAGCAATTTAATTCTTAGGTGATTTGATAATTGAGATATCACTGTATCTTTTTTCTTACAGTGAAGTTAAGCTGAAGGCCCATCTGCTGATTAATGGCATACCAGATTTTAGGTTAATTAGCTCCCAAGTGCCCTGTATGTATTTATACCATCAAAAGATCAAAAGATACACATTTGACTGTATCTAAAAGCAGAGCACCCTTCTACTGCAATCAAGTGTATGCATTTTACTTGTTCTTTCTCTGCTTTATAGTCAAATTAGAAAGATGTGTTTTTGTAAATACATTCTATGGAAAGTTTTACATTAAAAGTCATTGGTAAGGGATGTCTTAAATATGTTTCACCTTCAATCTTCAAATGATGAAAGAAATGTTTATTTATTTTGAACGTCTTTATACTAAAACATGCTACTAATTAATCACCTTGAAAGTCAAGTATCTTATATAGAGTAAGTGATTCTCAAACAGAAGAGTATAATACACAAAGAAATCACTCTTTTTGACTTATAATTCAGCTCAATTGCTATTGTACTTCAAGTCCCCTTCCAAACAAGCTGGCAGGCAATTTTAATCTCATTATAGTCTCTAGGATTGTGTTAGGGTTCTGGAGGATTTATTCAGTGCCAGGACATTGAGGAGAAGAGATAGATTTTTGTCCCTGGGTCATCTTTGTCTTTGTGGAATGTTTACCCACATTACTTTAAAACTGAGCCCTGTTAAAATGCAAATATTTTTAATAGAATAAAATCTGTTTTAAAAAAAAAAGCCAGATCAAACAGGGTAAGAATATATTGTCTGGTTCCTAAACCAGGGCAGAAAATCACCCCAAAGTGCTGCACTTTCAACCTCTTCTTTTTTTCATGTACATAATGTTTAAGTCTAACAAACTAGTGGATAGAGATTATTTCCACTTCCTCTTTTTCTTGATGTGTTTTTATAGTTCTTAACATGGATGGTTGTAAATTTAATTTACATGAGGATTTGACATCATAATAAACCCTTAAGAAAACCTGAGTCATTCAAATAATAAATAAGTGAGCCTCATTAGTACCATTTTCCATAGAATGTTATTTCTTTGTGTTTCAAGGGTTTAGGGATTTTCCCCATATGGAAGAGTCTGGTTCTTTCCTCCTTCCTTCTTGTTCTCTTCTCTCTCTCTCTCTCTCTCTCTCTCTCTCTCTCTCTCTCTCACTCAGAGACAGAATAATCATGTGAAATAAAGGTGAAAATGTTGGCTTTTATAACAGAGCTGAAACAAAGAGGTGAAGTAAGTTATATGTTCTGACTTGTTTTTGTTAATGGAAGGAAAACTTTTATCCCAAAATAGATGAAATAATCAGGATATTAGTTGTAATTGTTATTATTTCCACTTTCTCTTTTCTTTATGTGTTTTTATAGTTCTTGGAAAAATTTCTCCAAGGATATTTTAAAACTAATAGAACAATATAGAAAAATAATTTGCAAGTTTTAATCTAATATTTGTATTTATCTACCTCTATAATTCATACTACCTCTACACATTTTTTTTAAAGTTTCACATTTTTTGTATAAGTTTTGTTTACATTTCTTTTTTTTTTTTTTTTTTTTTTTTTTTTTTTTTTTTTTTTTTTTTTTTTTTTTTTTTTTTTTTGTCTTTTGGGTGTTTCTCCCCCCTCTCCTTCCCTTTGTCTACCCCCCACCACACCCCCCATCACTCCATTTCTTCTTTCACAGCAAGTTATTGGTCAATTTTTAGTCCGTTGGATTCTTTCCTTTCCTGGAGCAGTTCTTTTGCCAGGTGTAGATGTGTTTTCCTGGGACACAGTGGTTCGTACTTAGTTTTCCAGGTGTATCTTTTGTTGCAGGTAACCAGTTCATGCATGTTTGTATGCTCTCAGTGCCTTCTCCTTCTTACTGGTCATCTGCTCCAACTCAGCTTCTGTCACATTTTGCCCCTTCTCTGCTTTGCAGTTCTAGTTGCTGGCATTGGGAGCATTTCTCCCAGCCAATATTCATGTAAAAAGTTTCTTGATCAGGATAGGCAGTGGTGGATGGGTGGTCTGGTTCATTGTGGAGCCAGCAACTGTCTCTATGGCTTTCCTCTCTAAATGAAATGGGAGGATGCTTAGCTCCCGCTGAAGGCATCTCTGAACCAGAAATTCCATCACCATCTATGGAAACCTCGGTGGTTGTATTTCTGAGTTTGTCTCTATAGTTAGTCTCACAGCCCTGTGTCCATGGATCTGAAATATTTGCTTGCTCTGGGCTTTACTTCTTTCTCCTCACCTCCATCTTCATGTGTATCTGCCACTGAATTAGTGATTTAACTGTTTCTGGTGAGGTGATTGGATTTGGAGAAGACCAGAGAGGGTGACCCCTCCCGACCCACTTGCCACACTCCACCATGCCCACCAGTTCCCCTCACCACTGCAGGCAACCAGTCAGGCAGTCCTTCCCAGTCCAAAGAGGGCTGCGTGGGAGGGCTGAGTCTCCAGGGACATGGTTGACCCACTCCCCAAGGGAACTGGGCAGAAGTGCAGGTGAATGCCTATGGGGAGCTGACCTGGCCTGTCCAGGGGACCTATGTGATACATCACCCATGCGGTGGAAACACCCATGGGTGACATTGTCCATGGGCGTAGCTCTCAGTCCCCACAGAAGGGGTGTTTCTGAAAACTAACTTTCATAAAGGATAAAGTCCTCAGACTCCAGGCAAGGGAGTTTTCGAGATGGCCCTCTAATTTAGTAAATAATTCTGAGCAGTCCTGTGGTCAAAGTATTTTCCTATAAAGTTTCTAAGCAAATCCAATTTACCTTGGTGAAGTTATATTATTAGTCAAAACGTTTTAGTTACACTTAAGATAAATCTGCAACCTGTTGATGTGTCAAGTCCCAGTAACAAAGCAATAGATTGTTGTAGGCTATTTTGGGAAGCCTATATTGTTAGATACAAATGCTTAAGTTGAAATGTTAATTCTCAGTAACAAAGTAAAAGATTGCTTCTGAATACTTTTTAGGAAGTTATATTGTTAGTTAAAATACTTAAGTTGATATGTTAA